>JAQFYE010003080.1:0-16211 GCA_034694305.1 Protaphorura glebata
TCAAATTAATTTGATCAAGATACTATATTCAATATCTTTAGTTGATTGAAGGAGATGAGGGAGAATTCAGTGGAGTGAGATCCGTGTCTGTTTTGGATTTGATCCGATTCCCCACCTTAAGACCTGTGTCCATTGTCCTCATGTTATTCATCCTTCAGGAATTGAGTGGAATTGATGCCGTCACTTTTTACACAGTGGACATCTTCCAGTCAGCAGGGGTCACCTTGAACAGTTACTACTCAACTATCATCCTCGGTGTAGTTCAAATGGTACGCCCTCGGCTTTAATCCATCAGGTCCAGGTTCAAATCCTGGTCGGCCCATTTCCAAATTCCTTGTCGGAACTCGAACCTCAGAGATTTTGATTTAACTATTTTGGTCTGTGGGGCCTCTAGAGTAACTTCTCCAAATCGATATCAATTCTGGCCTGATACCCTAATTTTCTGACCATCCACTAGGTGGCGTCACTTATAGCTGCCCTACTTGTGGATGGATCCGGCAGAAGATTTTTCCTATTGACGAGTGAAATCATAATGGTGATCTCTCTAGGAACATTCGGGCTCTTCTTCTTTGTGCAGTCTTACAGTGAATCATTCGCCATGACGTACCTCCAATGGTGCCCTCTAGTGAGTCTCTTGACCTACGTCGTGGCTTACTCAATCGGTGTTGGACCCATCACATACATGATACTAGGCGAAATCATGCCCCAACATGTTAAGGGTAAATCGAACAAGTGATCAATCTGACTGGTCAAACTACAAACACCGAACGTATGACCCCGATTTTTTTGGTTGAATGTTACGAAATTACAATTTCCATCCGAAATTTGAAGGTGAATCGACCACCACGAACTGACTTGGTTTTTTAAATTGAATGAGGTAGGTGACATTGTCACCCTTCACCTTCCGTTTTGCGTCACTCACCCAATTTTTCCCCAGTTTCAGCCCTCCCTCACATCAATTTTGGAAATTAATTAATTGTATAAAATGTTTTATGTTGCCGAACGTCCACAAATATAATTTTTTTTAGAGTAAAGACAGCGTACTACAGCCCAGTGCCAAACTGCTGAACCCACTAGGGCGGCGAAAGGTGGAACCACGGCACAGCACACTATTTTAAAAAATATTTAGTTGGAAACACGACACGCAGATTCTCCGTTCTTGGGCGTGAAGTCCAGAAAGGAGGACACAGGACATTAATTTTTCTTAAGAAACCGATCAATTTAAAGAAATCACTGAATAGAGATGATTTGTTTGTGCTCGGTGGCTGATGCGGTGCGTCCCCTTGGCTTGCCGTGTCCTCAATGAATGAGAGGATGACAAGAAAGTGCTGGGCTTGACATATCACATGTATAGAGTTTGGGAATTTCCTCCTCCTAGAAATATACGTTAAGCCATGATTTAACGCAGAATGTGTGATACATTATAATATTTCATTACAGGATTGGCCTCAAGCATCCTGACTGCCTTCAAGTGGTTCCTTGGATTCACAGTCACAAGATTTTTCCTAGATTTGATGGACCTCGTTGGAAAGGCCTGTGGGTATTGGATTTTCATGGGAATTTGTCTATTTGGGGCAGTCTACATTTATTTCTTTGTCCCTGAGACAAAAGGAAAGACATTGGAAGAGATTCAGGCTGACTTCGCAGGTGAAGGGGGTGTGGCTGAGCCACTGATCAGCAAGAGCAAAGCTAACAAGTATGGCTCACACACAAATGAACACTCTGTATGACCAATTCACTAATTTTCTAAACTAAATTTCTATATACCTACATAAAAAGAACTGAAAAATAAAAATTGCAAAACTTATGTATACTGGATTCTGTCGACGAATTTCATTTTTTTAAATGTAACAATTTCTAAATGGTCCCAGAAAACGTACGCATACGGTGTGCGAGTTCAAATTTTTTAAATGGCCACGTAAATAGTAAAATAGAAAGAATAATGAGTTTTGTGAATGCATTTATAAAATTCCAATGAACTCGACGAAATTAATTGAGCGAACAAAGAAATTTTAACTCCAGACACATGTTTCGTGGTGGTTAAAACGTCACCCCTGCATTCATGTCTGCGCAAATACCGGATTCCTGGGAAATCTCAGTCCAGGTGCGTTAATTGTTTAAAAAGTCTGCCATATGCCAATGTACAAAAGTTTGGAAGTGCAAGAATTGACAGAATTAAAATTACAAATGGAATGATTGACGTGTTCATTGAAATCGGGATGTGGTTATTGTGGTTAGTCTCAACATGTCCGAATTGAATGTCAGTGTCATAAGCAAATACATCTTTTTGTTCAGAATTTTAAAATTCTTTTGTAAAATGCGTATATAAACTCAAAATTTGAACCGAATTAAAAACATATCGAGTTGACTACTTCATAAGTCCAGAGCCCTAGCCATCTTCCCACTGAAAAATCATGAACTCCTTTCTCCTGTCGACTTTCGTCGCCATGACCCTCGTCACCTTGGGTCAATGTGCACAAAAAATCCCACCTGGTAAGACATAAATTTTATTTTTACATTAATTAAAGCAAATATTAAATATTTTACCATGAACTTTGACCTCGCATAGGTTTCACATTCATTGGGTCCACAAGTTCCGCTCCAGCGGGTGGATTTGGCATCCTGTCAGTTAGCAATTTGTTTGCTTCTCAAGATATGGTAATTTGTTAATTAAATATTAAGTGTAACTATGAAGTAATTGACTTGTTAATTAATTTGATGAATTTAATTGTTTTAGGCTACACAAGATAATGCTAAAATTATCTGCGAGTTAATTGGGCCAAATGTCTCACTTTTGACAATCCGTGACTCAGAGAAGGAAAGACAAGTCAGACTTCATGCTCGTCAAGCTAAACTGAGTAAAAATTAATTTCATTCTTTTATTTTTTTGTTTTCTGACATAGCGATGTAACTGATGATTTTTATTTCCTTGCAGTCAGAGTATGGACGGCCGGTACGTATTACAGCGGTAAATGGGTCTGGAGTAAGTACGATCCAATTTCTCCCAATTCAAATTGGTATGGCGGAGTTGCCATGCCACCAGCCTTACCCAATTATGGTGTGATTTATCGAGTGGACAATGAATACGACTACGGACTCTCAATCAATACAACCAGAACCGCAATGCGATACATCTGTGAATCTCCATCAGATTAAATCATTTGAACGAGTCAAACATATACTTCCAATTCAAATGAAATTCATGTTCAAAATAAATAATAAAACAGAATTCAGACTTAGAATTTAGAAATGATTTACATTCAATTCTACATTTTGTCTAATGTTATTTGATACCGCACCGGTTAAATAAACGGAACAGACGTGAATAGAAAAAAAAATAAAATCAGCCATCCAAATATTCCGCCTTACACAATTCTTTCGAGTACCGGATTTTATTTTAGAGTTCCAGAAGACGCACCTATTAAATTTTTTAAGTCCAGAACGACAACTGGCAGTGACCTTCCGGCTACCTCAAACTCGGCCGGACCTGTTATACGCCATATTAAAAACTTAGAACACCGAAAGTGCTATTGACATTTGTGTGTACTCAAATATTTTATTTCCCTTCACGCATTTGTCGTCTATTCGAAATTTTCGGGACCGTTAATTTGTCATTCATCGGTAACACAGTCAATTCTTCTGAACAAAAGCTATAGTTAACATTAGAACTTGTAAAAAATTGATTCATAAGACTCACGTCGATAAAAAAAAGATATAAACATGCAACAAATGCGGCAAGGACTGTGAAGTGGATAGTGGAAATATACTATTTTAATCTGGTCTAAATAATTCGGGACTCAACAATGCCAATTGATTTATCAAAATGAGAATTTAATCAATTAAATGAGAGAACCTGGTTTTAACTCAGCATTTCAACCCACCGACCTTGATTTTCCACAATTGCAAATATTTCCCCACCAATTCATATTCATATTCATTCATTCATCAATCATATCAATCATATCAATTCCCCATGGAGTCCAACGAATAATCTACAATTTGTTGATATGATAAACACAGTTCGCATTGTAATTCATATTGACGGATTATAATGGACCTACATATATATAGTCACACTACACTTGATCACATTCATAATTACAGCTCGGAATATCTACAAATTTCTAGTATCAACTATTGTTTAAGTAATTGTTCTAGTTCTGGCCAACCAAATTATTTTCGCTGACGCTAAAGAATTACAAGTCATCATGGCCGTAGTAACCGAATTTGGAAACCGTGACCCTATTTTTGAATTGCCAAAATAATTTGAGACCGATCTGTGAGCATCCTACCTTGTTACTAGTCGTTTATTACTAAAGAGGCTCCTTTGTATTATCGCGTTATCGAGTAATTATTACATTAAATCAGGTGAAAGAGGGAACTATTTGTTCACTAAATGAGGTGTCAGTGATCAATAATGGAGACGGACACATCAATCCAACTCAAGTAGATTATGTAATGTGCACAGATTGACTTGACAGGGACAGTTTTTAATTTTTAAACTGATATGATGGATAAATAATATGTAACTAGTCCATGGTTACTCGTCAATCAAATTTGTTCTTTCAGGAAGTGTTCGAAATAATTCTTATCAGGGAAATCCAACAGTAGTGCAGTGAATGAAAATTTTTGGAGTGCAGAGTATAAATGACAGAATTCAATTGTGTTTGTTGACTGTTACTGTTAGCATTGCCAGAGATTCCAAACTTTGTCCAACTATGGGTATCCAGGCCAATATGAAAGTTGAAATGGTTTGGCTCATTTCAATAATTTCAATTGTTTGTTTGCCTATCACCTTTTGTCAAACATTTGAGGTGTCCGTAGACGATTGGTACGATTTAACTATGGTTGGTGGAAATTTAACCGATTGCGGTTACTTCGACAATTACGGCGAAGTATGCAATTTTGCGAAATTAGATTCAAAGTTGACAGAAACTGGGCTTTGGAGTTCATGTTTCCAAAGTTGTGGTATCACTATGACAGCGGGAAACGTTAGCGCTATGGGAGTCCCCGAAGGCTACAAATTGGGAGCGGTTCGACTATTTACGTACGTTCAAGAAATCGGTGCACAAATCGAAGTCTGGTACCAATATGTTCCATTTGACGCTTTTCCACCAAGACCAATTCCCGGGTCGTCACCGATCACCGATACGTCCTGGGAATGGTCCGATTCCATCGATCTCACTTGATTAGCACTCTAATGGGATACGGTAAATACAAAATACCGTAAAATACCGATCACATTCCCGGGTTGCTATTTAAACTTGACCCTTTCAGACCGGGTTGTATTAAGGACCTGGTTTGTATTCGGGACCCGTTTCTAATAATCAAATTACAGAATTCAGAAATGAAATATCCACGCAGCTTAATAATAGTCGGTGAGCCAAGGAGAACCCGGTTTGTATTCCGGACCAGGTTTGTATTTGACACCGGTTTCTAATTCTTCAAATAGTCTCGACACCCGGTTTGTATTCGAGCCCGCGTCACTACACCACCAGCACAACAGCACAAGGTTTATAATCGGTATTTTTGGTACACATTATTGTTTAGCGTCGGATTCCTTCGGACTGAAAATGTGTCCAAAGAATTCAAGCGGCCCAATTTGAATTGATTGGGATGGTCCTGTAATCTTTCTCGGTTTTCAGAAAATCATTTTCAATTTGACATCACCTCAGTGGGAACCGGAGGGTCGCGCAGAAATATTGGACGAAATCGTTTTCATCTTTTTTGATCCATATTGGGAATCGACGGCCGAAACCACTGAGGATACAACAGAATCGACCACGGAAACCACTGTGGCAACATCCACAACTGAAGAAGCGACGACAACGTCTGAAGTTCCTACAACTCCGCCGACCAACATGTCAACCATTTCACCAACAACCGAGGCGACTACCGATAACCCACTCCCCGAAACCACTGCTGCGGGGGATTGCTTCTCAGGTAACTGCTAGACATTATCGACATGTCCCACGCAGGGTCGGACTGGCCATTGTGGCAATGTGGCGTTTGCCACACGCGCCACCGGCCTGTGGCGCCAAAAAAATCGTCAAACACTATCTATTTCGCAAATTCTTTAAAATAATGCTGAACGTTGTGAATGAGATTCCTAATGAAACATAGAATTAAAAACAGCTTCGATGTCTTCTTACTGAAGGTAGTTCCGGTTTGTTTTGGGGTTACGTTTCCAAACCATAATTTAACAGTATCCACCAAGGACAGTGTTTTTTGCAGTGTCGGAGTGAATGAAAATGATCTTAACTAGAGACATTTCACTCAGCTACCCGGAGGTAGGGAATGTAATATCGAAATTTCGATATATCAAAATATCGATATTTCGGTCATTTTTTGGTAACGAAATATCGATCGATATCGAAATTCTCAAATATCGAAATATCGAATATCGAAATGGATGCACTTCTCTATTTTAACATGGTGAGGCATGGGATATCAAAATATCGATATTTATGGTATCGAAATATCGATCAATATCGAAATTCTCAAATTTCGAAATATCGAATATGGAGATCACAGAAATCGATCGATATTACATTCCCTACCCGGAGGTGAGCGAAAGTGTAAGCACCCCCCGCGACTGAGGGTCACCATTTCAGGTTTTAGACGATAAACTTAAAATACAATTCTAATATATATAGCACTGTATTTCGAGTTTTTCATATATTATTACCAGCGCCCAAACACCCTATTTCGGGCTTTAGAAAACTCGAAATACGGTGAATATACCAGCACCCTACGTCAGGTTTTTGTCGAAAAACTTGAAATACAGTGCATTATATTCAATTCTTTGTTCCAAAGCAATGAATGCGGTATACGGTGCTTACTGGTATTAACATATGGCACCATATTTCCAATCCTTCTTAAATCTGAAGTATGGTGCTTGAGATTTTAATATTTACATACATTTTGCATTGCTATATATGTATGTATTATCTTTTCTTTTTGATTTCTTGAGTTATTCTCTCTGCGCCCTGTGCTATGTATGCTCAAAAATATTTCTGTCACCGGCGGCCCCTCCACGGGGACTTCCGTCTTAAACCTATTTTCTCTGGCACCCTGTGTGGATTTAATCCAGTTTAAACCACCTCTACCTTGGCATGTGCTGTTAATAAAATGTTGGACCATATATTTCAGGTTTTTATCGTTGCAATTTGCATTTTCAGTAATGCTGACACTCGGATAATTTGAATAAGTACATTTAAAAATATTTATTTATTTATTTTTATTTATTAAAGACAGCACCCTCGTAAGGTTGTTGTGCTGCCCGCTGCTCGCGACTCGATATCTCGATAACGCGATGAAGATACAATAGCAATAATGACATTACGATATTCTACATTACACATTAATCAATTACTATTTTAAAAGTAAGTTTTACATGCAGCCTGCTGTGTTAAAGGAAGTGCAAACAAAAAGGTTTGCCTCCGGCGGCCGCTTAGCAGGGACCGCGCTGTAGCGCGCGGGCCTTCGATTTCGGTACCATTTAGAACCGGCCCAACCTCACTCCCCGCCACTACCCCTAGCCGAATACGTATGAGTTCAAATTTTTCGTCATCAAATAAATGTTATTCAGCGCCAAAAAAGGATTTACCACATGCGCCATTTCGAGCCAGTCCGGCCCTGGTCCCACGTCAGGGCCTGCCCAGAATACTGAAAAGAATATTTTACTCCGAAATCTGAAATTGATTATTTACCAGGAATATTCTGCTCTGCTACGGATCGGCATGGTGAAGATTGGAAAGTGTGCGCTTTAAATACTGGTCAAAAGAGCTGTCCAAATAATGCGAAAGGGAATGCGACTTGGTTTTGCCAAGAAAATGGCGTTTTCTTGGGGGGAACTCCGGATTACACGAATTGTTCAAGTGACTGGATAGATGATATTGAGAAACAAATCGATCATGTAACTCGGTAACTGTCACTACTGTCTGGCGAAATTGGCCTTGAAGTTATAGAATTCTTAAAACACAAAATACGGAATTTATCAATTTAAAAATTCCTAGGGCTTGCCCATACCACCGACGAATGCGAGCGAACATATAAATAGGATTGGCGAAAAGACGAAAGAAGGTTCATACTTTGGCCATGAAATTGGAGGCATACTGGACCTTAGCAGTCGTGTACTGGGTCTAGTAGAAGATGTCGACCTACCTCATTTTCAAAATTTAACAGAATTTACTTGGTAAATCTTTGGCAGTATCTTATCTTCCAAGCAACCTTGGCAAGAGCTAGAAATGGTTAGTTTACTACTGTTTTCATTAACATAATTTGACGATTACATGTGATACAGCGTTGTCAAATTATGCTAATTTTTACTGAATAAACGTTTTTCATGGCAGCAAAACCGCTCCAAAACTGGAACGGATTTCATGTTGGCTTTGGAGAACACTGCTTTGGAATTAGCTCATCGTGCTAGTGCCAACCTGACGGAAATTATTTTCGAAGGAGATTCAATCTACAGGCGAAATTTTCACAAATTCCCAGAGTTTCGACTCATGTCCGGCGTTCAGATTACGGGAAACTCAGACCTATCATTTCCTCAAGAATATTCAAATAAAGACTCTCATGTAAATCTTCCATTGGACTGGGGAAAATATTTCGAGGAGGAAATAGTCCAATTTTTCGGAATGGAGATAAAACCTGAGGAAGCAAACTTGATTTTTCCGGGACATTTGAATAAGTATCCATTAAATTATTAATATTCTCATTGGAAGACACTGTCGATTTTTATTTTCTCATTTTAGCATTGGACCTGATGGAAATTCTTCTCAAGGAAAATTCATCAATAGCAATATAATGGGGTTCAGCTTTGGTGATCTTAGGGATGCGATGTTAGTTTTGAAATATTCCATTCAGATATTTTGTTAGAATTATATATTTCCATTTTCTAGAATCTTTGATTTGGCGTTTGCCGAAAGAGGAATCCAGATTATAAACTAAACAACGCCTAATCGTCAGATGAACTTCACAGGTTTGTATATTCAGCGTATCTGTGCGTACTTGAGTAAAAACATTACGAAAACTTTGAATTAGAAAACGGAGTGCGAATCACATTCCGTCATGATTTGGTAGCCTGGGGAGACGCCATTGTGGATGTTCGTCGAGAACTACACGAAGGAGAAACACCGAAGGCAGTTATTGGAACATCTGCTTGTGTGTTCTGGGACCTCGCTAACTTGTAACGAAAAAAAAATTATCCTGAAATTATTAATAAATAACGCGAATTCTTCAATTTGAAGAATGTGGTCATCGGATGGGTGTTCCTTGGTTACGTCACAACGATTTGAAACGATTTGCGAATGTCATCATCTCACTTCTTTTGCACTTCTGATGGATGTCCATAATTACATTGTAAGATTGAATCTAAATTTTGGTATGATAAGCACGCACTCTTTTAATCACTTATTCTTCTTAGGGCAAGGATCTAGCACTTGAGATTCTGACCTTGACATTTTCTACAATCTCTATAATGTGTTTGATTCTTTGTTTGTCCATACTTGTCGCTTTCCAATCTCAGCGGAGTCCAAGGAATGAACTGACCATCAATTTGTGTGCCTGTCTTCTGGTCGGTAACCTACTCATGGTATTTGTCATGGACAAACATTATTTCAACCTCAGTGAGGTAATTCAAAATTTGAAAATCATTGACTTGTCAGAAATCAAAACGAAATGGTCTGACCATGACCATTAATTAACGTCCAACTTTTTAGGGTGTTTGCATTGCATCGGCGGTTTTGCTGCACTACATTTTCCAATGTGCCTTCATGTGGATGGCTTTCGAAGAATTTGAAATTTTTTGATGGATTTCGAATGTGGATACTCCTGGTAAGGGTAAGGATTATATTCGAATGCAGTTCGGTGTCGCCTATGGCCTTCCTTTTCTCATTGTTGGCATCACCGGACTTGTGGATGGCCTGAATAATGATGAGATGTACGGAAATGACACATTGTAAGACCAACGTTTAAGGCACTTTACTTTGCGCTCACCCCATCAGATTTGAAATCTTTTTCTGACTTGCAATAGTTGTTGGCTCAACGGAAATTACATTTGGACATTCATGGGACCAGCTCTCATCGTCATTCTGGTATTCATATTGCAATTTCTAAAATTTAAGATTCAAAACTACTCAATCCTGCAATTATTTTAAAAATTATTATATATCCTGTGCCAGATTAATCTCGTAGTCCTGATTTTCTGTATAAGAAGAATGCACAACTTTTACAACAATCGCCATCCCTCGGTGAAAAGCAAAGGAAAATCTTACTCGTTGGTTTCACATTTGATTTAGAGAAAAGATATTTAATATTTAATTTTTTTAAACTTTTCCTTTCAAAGGGATTGGATAAAGACCACTTCGTCACTCTCGATCGTGTTGGGTTTGACCTGGATCTTCGGTTTCCTAATGGCAATTGACAACTCAGTTCTCGCTAATATTGCGGCATATATTTTTACTATTTTGAATGCATCCCAGGTAAGTTACCAAATCAAATGGCAACGTTTTAGTATCGGAATTAAATTTTGACGTTCAAATTTAGGGAATTCTACTTTTGATATTCCATGGAGTACTGAATCCCAAATTCCAATATTTCGTAAGAAAATACTTCCCAAAATGTTCTATGAAGACAACTCGCAGTGGCACAACTGCAACATCAAATTCCACCGGTTCCCGCTCGGTAAGTGAAATATTGCATCAAATCCCGACACAAATTCACATGTCACTCATAGCATAGTAGCATAAGCGAAACTCTTTATTTTTGCTATGTGGAGAGTTCGAATCTCTCAAATTGACAATCGGAATAGCTGTTCTGATTTATGGTTTACTGTTACAGGAACCAAGTTTCGGGTCCAAATTCCAGCGATCTTACGCGAATCTGAAAAGCAGAATTTGGCGACCATCTGCGAAAGAAACTGATTCAAGATTGCCGGATCTGGTAATTGCACAACGTGGAAACAAACCTAAGGCGGAAATAAATTCCGCCTCATTTTCTTCATTTGCTTAACTTACAAATAAATTTCCGAAATTAGGTGTATATGTTTGTCTTTGTGCCAAATCCACTATTGTTTACGGGATGGTTTGATTTTTAAAAAATATCGAATGTGATTTGCGGTGCCGAGGTCGTCAGTTAAGTATCGGATTCAACATTGCTTCGAATATGGAATAAAAAATTGTAGTGATTTCTACAATTTTCAGAGAACCTGTTGGGAATATCCTGCAGGTTGGTTGATTGATAGATTGATTGATTGATTGATTGATTTGACTTATGTACTCGTACTAATTTATCATTCATTGTCAGTTTAATTTTAATTTGATCGACATTCATTAGGCAAAGCTGATTTGTTCAACGAATTAAAATAAATTTATTGAAGGAAAGAAGGAATTTCAGACTCACACCTGCTTTGTGTGGTGAACTTCACCTGGTTGACCTTGCATTAGCTGTATAAATAAAATACTTCCTGTGAAATCAGAGCCAGGTGCACATTATGTTTGCGCAATCTGCCAAACGCTAACATACAGAAGATGGAAGTGCAAAAATTGAGGTTTTGATTGACAGAATTAGAATTGCAGATCGGATCAATAACTGACATTGGAAACATTAAAGGGACTACAGATGATTTCAATGGAATCAAAATGTGGTCAGACTCACTATATGTGCAAATGTCCGAATTGAATGCCATCAGCAAGCAGATCATTTCTTCAGAAATTCGAATTTGTTTGTTCAAGTAACTAAAAATTCGTATATAAACGTAAACGTTTAACCGAATAAACACATCCAGTTGACTACTTGTCAAGTCGAAAGCCCGAGCTATCACCCCATAATCCACCATGAACTCGTCTCTTCTTACGACCTTCGTCGCCATGACCCTCGTAGGCGTGGGACAGTGTGCAAAAGAAATCCCGGGTAAGATTGGAACTTTATTTTGTCATCAACTAGCACAAATTTTTCAGTATTTTACTAAGAACTTTGACCTGACATAGGTTTTACATTCATTGGGTCCGTAACTTCCGGTGCAGAGGGTGAAATTGGCACGCTGTCAGTTAGCAATTTGTATGTCTCTCAAGATATGGTAATTTTGAATAAAATATTAAGTGTAACGTTGAAGTGAATGACTGGTTAATTAACTTGGTGAATTTATTTGTTTTTAGGCTACACAAGAAAATGCTAAGATTATCTGTGAGTTGATCGGGCCAAATTCTTCGCTCATGACAATTCCTGACTCACAGAAGGAAAGGCAGGTCCTTCTCCATGTTCGTCAAGCAAAACTAAGTAAGAATTCTCTTCATACATTCATTTTTTTCCAAAGTTGGAATGTAATTAATGATTTCTAATTTGTACTCTGCAGACAGGGTTTGGACATCCGGTTCGTACTACAACGGTAGATGGGTGTGGAGCAAGTATGATCCAATCTCCCCAAATTCTTCTCATTGGTATCTCGAAATTCCAATGCCCACACCTAGACCAGATTACGGTGTGATTTTTCGAGTGGATAATGAATACGACTTTGGACTCCAGCTCAGTACACCCAGAACCGCATTGCGATACATCTGTGAATCTCCATCAGACTAGATCAATCCTCATCGAGTCAAGATTTAGAATTAATAAAATTTAAGTACAATTCTAAAAATTATTTTTCAATTAAATTGTACATTTCTTCCCATGTTATTTGATATTGATGAAATAAACTGAATATACATTGGCTTAGAATTAATTCAAGAAATAAACACTTGGTACAATAGCTCTTTATAGATTTTGAAAGTATATCGTCTAAATAGACTGCTCAGTATTGAATTTAAGTCAAGTTGTTTTTCACTCCTACCAAAGAATTTGGCGGTTCGGTGTCATTAGGTGCCACTCGTTTGGTTCGGCCAGGTTGAAAGGCATGTGTTGCTTATGAGTTTTATCCTTATTTACTAAATTTGACCCCACCGGAAATATCTGGCGAACAAATTAAAAGTTTTTTCATCCAAGAAGAATTTCTTAGGACACGGCTCATTCCGATTGAGTTTCAGTGGTTCGTACGTGTTGGGAACCCCTAGGACATCAAAAATGATAAAAGTCGTCTGCTGAAATCCTAAATTTTCCGCCGTACTCTGATAATTTAGTCCAAAAAATTCCTAAGGTTCCCACCACCCCGCGAAAATTGAAAAATCATGAATTAAAATACATGCCTTTTCCATTTTTCCTCCGTGTCAATGTTGAGACGTGCCGGTCAATTGCATTACAATTTTCTTTAAACAATAACGAAATAATATTTTTCTTAAAATTTTCTTATGAAGTAATTAGAATGCAAGAAATTGTCAAAATTTTGAGGAATTTCGTTTATTATGAATTATTTTATCTATTATTATAATATGTTACCTTGTATATAAGTAGTATATGTTTTGTAGTATGCCATGTTGCACACGGTTAACTATACCTTGTAGATTTCGTGCTTGCCAAAAATAATTGAAGCTAAGAAATTGATTCTTTGGACAACAACGACAATACAATAAAGCAAAAAAGCAATAAAACAAAAGATGGGAGTGCAAGAATTGAGACAATTGAAGATCGCATCTATAACTGAGATTGGAATGGAAACGAAGGGATTCAATAACAAACACATCATAATGTCCACATGTTCTAATTGAATGCCACCAAAATGTAGATCATTTCTTTAGATACACAAACGGTGGTATGTGATTTGCTGAATATGCCCAGGGGGATAGCACATGTCCCGCGTATATCTGGCGTCCAAACGGTGCGACTTTTGGGGGTAGGACCTTCACAAAAGTTCAGCAAGTCAAGGGCTAAAACATCTAAATGAAGGACCTTAACGTGTTTTGCGGTGCCGGAGTCTAGTCGTCAGTTATGTACGTATTAAATTTAACATTTCATTTGAATATAGAACCAAGAATTGTAGTGATCTCTACAATTCTCAGAGAACATGTAGGGAATATCCATCCAGAGTTTCAGAAATCTTTCATATTATCTTATTATAAACTTCTTTTATTTTAAGTCCTTGCACTAATTTATCATTCATTATTAGTTCGATTTAAATATGATCGACATTCGTTGGAAAACGCTTACTTGTCCAATGCACTGTAATAAATTAATTGATCGAGAAGGAATTTGAGCCTCAGACACCTCCTCTCTGTGGTTAACTTAACCCTGGTTAACCTTGCGTTAACTGTACAAATAAAATATTTCCTGTGAAATCAGAGTCGGGTGTAAGTTTTGTTTGCACAGTCTGCCGAACGTCAATATACAAAAGATGAAGGCGTAAGAATTGAGACTTTGATTGACAAAACTAGAGTTTGAGATCGGGGCAATAGCTGACATTGGAAGCATTCATGGGAACAGATGATTTCAGTGAAATCAAAATGTGGTTAAACTCATAATGTCTGCATGTCCGAATTGAGTGCCATCAGCAAGCAGATCATTTCTTCAGAAATTTGAATTTGTTTGCTTAAAAGACTGAAAATTCGTATATAAACGGAAAAGTTTAACGAGTAGAGACACATCCAGTTTGCCACTTGACAAGTCAAGAGTATAGAGCTATCACCCCATTTATCCACCATGAACCCACTTCTTTTCACGACGTTCGTAGCCATGACCCTCGTCACCGTAGGTCAATGTGCAAAAGAAATCCCAGGTAAAGCTCTAACTGTACTATCACATTAATGAAAACCAACTTTTATATATTTGAACTTTGACCTGGCGTAGGTTTTACATTCATTGGGTCCGTAACTTCCGGTGCAGAGGGTGAAATTGGCACGCTGTCAGTTAGCAATTTGTATGTCTCTCAAGATATGGTAATTTCGAATTAAATATTGAGTCTAACTATAAAGTAATTGACTTGTTAATTGACTTGGTGATTGGAAATGTTATTAGGCTACACAAGATAATGCTAAGATTATCTGTGAATTAATCGGGCCAAATTCTTCGCTCCTGACAATTCGTGACTCAGAGAAGGAAAGGCAGGTCCTTCTCCATGTTCGTCAAGCTAAACTAAGTAAGAATAATTTGATTTTTTTTCCGAACTTGGAATGTAATTACTCATTTTTATTTTGTGCTTTGGCAGATCGAGTTTGGACAGCCGGTTCGTACTACAGCGGTAGATGGGTGTGGAGTAAGTACGATCCAATCGCTCCTAATTCTCATTGGTATGGAGAAGTTCCAATGCCCGCCCCTAGGTGTGACAATGGTGTGATGTATCGAGTGGACAATGAATACGATTTTGGACTCCAACTCAGTACAACTAGAACCGCATTGCGATACATCTGTGAATCTCCATCAGACTAGACCACTCCAGTTGATTTAAAATTAATATATTCAACTATAATTTTAAAAATTATTTTTCAATTAATTTAACATTTCTAACCATGTTATTTGATATTGCTGAAGTAAACTGTATTTCCATGGCTTTAAATTAATTCAGCAAATAAACATTTAATTCGATTACAACTGGAAGCTATATCTCTGGATAGTCATTGCCAGGATATCATTAGTGATTATGAATCAAGGTGCTTCTGACTCCTGGCAAAGGACTAGGCTAGGTTCGGTCATTGGTGTCGCCCCACGTTTGGTTCGGTCAAGCTGAAAGGATATGATAGGTGGCTTATGGCGATTATCCCATCTACTCAATTTCGGCTCCACCGGAAATACTCGATCATACATTACGAGTGATTTGATTCATTGAGGATTTCGAACCTTGGACTCGTGAAACCCTGGTCATTTCGATTTACATTGCGGCTCATGTTTTAGTATATTAGATTTTTGTTTCTTTTTTTTTCAGTAAACAGGTAGCGTGATGTTTCGAATCCTTGCAATGTCCCAAATCGATAAACTAAGCCGAAAGAGTCGAATACAGGCAACCCACTTTCAAACATTTCACGTGCAAACGCTTACGTCGAAATGGTTGAAACCCTGATTTTTAGTTTGAATGAATAATCCACATATGAAGTCAGGAAGGAGTTGTGTACAAAGCGACTACACAGATGTCAGGAACAACAAGGAACCTGTAGGGAAAATCTAAACAAAGTTTCAGAAATCATTCGAACGGCTAAAATGTCTCAACATTCATCAATACTGTCGGATAAGTGTCGTAGATCGCGCCGCGCGTTTCACTAATAACGTTATGAAGTAGCCCAACAACAAGTTTCGACCTTCCGGTCTCATCAGGCGGGCAGCGATTGAAAGGAAGCGCACCTACCAAC
>JAQFYE010003081.1:0-16203 GCA_034694305.1 Protaphorura glebata
CAACAAATTCGGGTCGATTTTCTACTAAAACCAGAGAAAATATTCCACGTTAAATGAAAAATCGACCCGAATTTGTTTTTTTTTGTGGGACTTGACTCAAGTCCCACAGTGAAAAGTCAATTTTCATCAAGTTGGGCACATGAATGCTCAGAATCTTGCAGGAAAACCGACTTGCTTAAAGAGAAATACCATATCACTACATTTGTCGAATGTCTGCTTTTAAACTAATGGAAGATATTAATGAAAAAGTATTTATGCAACATAATTTAATATGTCTTCTGTGCGTTTTAGGTTTCCTGTACTTGGCAAGTTTTTTAAAATATAACATAAACTCTTTCCTATAGATGATAAAACAAACTCCATTATGCTATTGCAAACTCGGTTGTTCTATTGGTAACTGCACTTAGGAATTTACGGCGCTGTTTTGTTTAAATTAAATATTTATTTATTTATTTATTAACAAACACAACGCCCTCAAGTGAGGTCACATTATTTTGTAGTATGTGAGATCCTCTCCCGCAGCAAGTTTTTACTATGCTGGTGATTATTTTTGGATTTGGACTTCAAAGATATGCTGAGACAATGTTACTGTTTGTCTATGGCCTTCTCTTAGCATAAAATGACATTCCGGTAAGCAAATAAATGAATACATATTTGCAAGTGAATCCAATTTATTGAGGTCAGTTTCAAATAAACAAATACTAAATACCCAGGGATGTTTATAAATAAAAAGTATAGCCTTCTAATAAAATAATCGGAAGATTGTCATTGTCGAATATCGTGTGCACATATTAAGTCATGTGTTAATATTGACTACGCACAAATCCGGAAACCGAATGTCACGCAAAAGTGTTAAAGATTGTACTATTTATCTTGGGATACTTAAACATTAGCAATTCTGCGACTGCCAGTAATCATTACAAATTAAACTAATTTCCTAATTCCAGTCTAATTTCTTCACATCAAAACTGATATCAATGCGAATTCTGGACTATCATTTCCCCTTGTGATTTTGTCACGTCGTAGCTTGACTTGAAAATTGACCAATGCGGGATGCGGTAAATAATAGTACTAGTAATTGTAGTAATTGAAAGATCTGTGTACTCTATTTTAAAGTCCATCTCGCAAAGGGATTATTTGAGAATTCCGAATAGAATGTATGAGTACTTAATGAATATCGGACAAACATCGGAATGCCGATCGAATTGAATAAATTTTAAACATAAAACTTACTTTTGAGTTATCAGAAGGGATTTCATTGTAGAGCACGATGATGTGAAACTTCAGCTCGGTCATGTCGTGGGACTATGCTTGAATAGAATACACCTTGCAATATCCAAAATGAGCAGAAATGAAGTATAAGATTCAAAAATTATGTTAGTTGATTCGAAGGATTATTTACAACCGAACACTTTACATTGTCGTTATAAAGACACGTATTTATAACACCAACAACAGATCAAAAATTCGAATTGTTCGGGTCAGGTGTCAGGTCAGAAAGTTCACTTGCAGAAATTCTGGATACGTTATCCATTAAATCCATTGTATAGCTGAGCGGAAAAGCCCTTGCGGAACTCCCTGTACTGTACGTATTTCAACATGAGAAACTTTGCGCGAATCGATCGATTTTTCTTGAGTAACCTGCCAACGTAACCACCACTCCATAGAACGATTTTCACAGGAAGGAATTCGACTTTAATGCTTCAATAATTTGTCAGAATCAGAATTCTTACTTTGACTTTAGGATTTAAACAATCGACAAAAACACTACGGATGACCTGAAGTCGAGTGACTTTTGGATGACCAGATACATATCCTCCCACTAACCTGATTTCGTTATACATTCGTGAATGACCTTTAGAAATTACATATTACATCATCCTATACTTGGGAAACCAGGAAAATATAAAATATATTTAGACCGAGCCCTATAATTCAGAATTAAATTGTTTCGCTTCCTTCCGCTTTGAGCAAATAATAATAGACCCATTGACCATATTATTTACTCATCAGTAACTGCAATCGGGGCAATCAGAAGCAGTGGGATCCATAAGTATGCAGAAATGCTGTATTCGTCGGTCGCCTCGGAGTAATAAAAACAAATTTCTAAAGATGTAATTAAGTCATAATGTGAGTTATTAACTCCCTTTACTCTGTATTTCGCTTTTTGGTCAGTGACAAGAAATTCTACACAGCTATCAGAATGAAAAACAAACAAAATCACATCCATCCAACAATCGATTGCTTCAGTTTCACCATAATTAATGCACTTACTAATTTCTGTATCTCACGCAAGCAGTCACCTTAATTATCCTAAGTTCGTCTTTGTTTCTGTTAGGTATGACGAGTTCAACATCCATCCATACTTACTTCAGACTTTTGTTTCTTAGTAAGCAACCACTACAAACATTTACTTTTTTTATAGAAGATCACCTCACATTTATGGTGAAGCTTTCTGAATGAAAGCAATTTGGGGTGATTACGTAGTAGACGGTAGACGGTATACTCACTGTTAAAGGTATGCTTGTACTTGTAGTCTAAAAGGAGGCCAAAATTTACTCTAAATAACACACCTATCTCATTCTTTCTGCACCACATGTCCAAACTTGAGACAAGTTTCACAAATTTTAGTTTGGTGCAAGAAATACCAACTCTAATCAAATGGGAGAAAAGTGACGAGGGTTTGCTTGATGATTAAGGTGTGGGACTTATAGTACGAGAAAAGTCTACTTCTCCAGAAGCACAAATAGAAGAAATCGACATTTCTAATACATGAAGAGAGCAAGTGTGGTCCTGCCATAGGGTCTACAAAGCCACAGGTAGTGTCACAAGATTTAAATTGATTTGGCATCAATTTCTAAATTCTAACAAATGTGCAGTCTAATTTCCTTATTCCTCCAGTTTGTTTTGGCTAGGGACAGGCAAGACCACATAAGTAGTTAAAAAAAGAAATTATATTATTATAACGCCAAAAGAACTCAATCTCCATTTGACACAATGGAATAATGCGACGGCGCGGAAGCGTAACGAAATGAACTATCGTATAATACTCATCAGATGTACAACATCACTAGCAAGTATAATTTATCGGTTAGACAAAATTCATCAGTTTCAAAAAAAGGCCTAAAAACTCGAACAGAATTCTTAGTGAACAGTAACAGATAAATACTCAGCTTGTGAATTACAAAAAAAGTCGCCCAGAACTCGATCTAATGAATAATACATCGAATGTTCATGGTGATTAGAAAAAGAGATTTGTGGATGGGTAATTGCCGTTGGTTGGTTAATAGTTGAAAAAAAATCGATTCGTCCCTAGACTTGAAAGTCATCGTCGGACCACTCTGATTGATCGTCTGAATCGAACATCTCCATGAAGTCTTCAATATCCATCCATTGGAGCTCCCACTCCTCTAAAAATTCCCAGATCGATACAGCCTATCAAAATGGAAGACAAATTATTATTATTTCCCTAAACTAAAAATATGTAACTCATCAAAATAAGAATGCAACAAATGTACATACTTGAGATGGGTCAACCGTTCCACTCGCGTTCTGGCGTCGCGGTTGTCTGCGGGGTGGACCAACGTCAACGACTTGACCGTTTGAGAGCGCGTGGAGGTAAAAGCACTTGTTACCAAAAGGACATTGACCACCTCCATGGCGGTAGTAACGACATGCCTTCTTACTAGAGTGTGGAACAAAAACGTCAAATTAATATAAAATTGTACAACAAATGCTGCATTGCTGCATAGACAAAACTTATCTCCAGACTAATTTAAAACTCGGTAATACTCAAGGGGTCACATAATTTTATGAATGACACTAATTTTCAAGTTATTGTACAATTATGAGAAGTAAGTAAAGTAATTTAGATTCAAACAAGCTGTACTTTCCCATAACGAATGAAAATACAATATCTAACAAAACGTTAATTAAGACTATGTAATAAGTGATAATTGATATTACCTGAGGGCGACTTTGTAACTCTCAATGAGCTTGTCCTTTTCCTCCTTTGTTTCGACCCAGAACCGGCTTGGACAAACGAAGTCCGATGGGACTCGACATTCTGGGCACCCTAGGTTAGATTAAAAAAAAAAAAAAAATTTGTGAAAACTAGTTTATGATGTAAGGATTTATTTGATGGGATGGGAGGTGTAGAAGATGTAGTAGATGAGTGAGGGTTTTGTTCATTATTATAAGGTTTAATAATATGGAATACGAGAGTTTTAAAACTATTCAAAACATAACTTGGTGTGCACTTTAGCTCGCAAAAACGTTGGGTCAATTTTATAAACAATTATTAAAAAGTTAAAATATAAAACTATATGTTATTTTTCAAGATACGTGATAGAGATTTTAGGATCATTCTGACTGCGGCTTTTCGGGTTTTTAATATTGGCAATTGGCATTATTATTTATTGGGTAGTCTACAGAATACCGGGGAGTCAGTCAATGGGACTGGGACTGGGACTAACACACAACTACTGCATACTGCTCCGAGTAAATTAAAATATTTTAACCGCAAAAATATGAGTCTTTCAACTAGATCCAATTTTATAACTATTTACTAAACAGAGATCAGATAACCATCATAGAAAGTGTGCTTAGCATATGAGAAAAGTATATTTTTACCTCGAATAATTTTGTTTTCAAACTGACGAGCCTGACGCCAACGACGAATACACGACAGACAGAAGCAATGAACACACGCCGGAAGAATTCCGAAACGCTGTTCACCAGCTGGTGTTTTCTCAATAATTACCTACACATACAACAATAATGAACTTTAAAGTAAGTGTTGAATAATAGTTATGAAAATTCTCAAAAGAACTGTTCTAATACTCTTACCTCCATACAAATGCCACATGTCTTTTCCCCAGACTTTGCAACTGCAAACGACAATTCCATATCCTTCTCATGTTGTTCAATACACTCCTAATTTATTTACAGTGCAATAATTAGAAACTGTCGGCTTTTAGAATCACACCTAGTTATAATAGGTGTCATCAGAATGTGTGACATACCTTCGTGTGTTTCTCACGCTGACGAGGGTCAAATGGATGAAGACACGCTTGCCCACAGTAGTCACACGCCTGCCCATGAATACGAACGCACTGATCGCCGTATCGGCATTCTCCAATCATCGCATACGGACACATATCCCCGCTATAACCCGCTTGAGCTAATTAAAAATGACAAAATAGCTATGCTTAACGTGCTTTTTATTTAAAAAAAAATAATAGTGACCTCCGTTATTCACCTTCATCACCTGATTGAATTGTCGAAGCGTCCAACGAAGAACCGACTACTTCGGCGTATGAACGAGTTGGCGGTACTGGCGGTGGAGCTGAAATGAAATAAATGAGTTAAAATATAAATAAGGTGTACTGATTAATGATTGTGATACAAATCTAAACTGTGCAATGTCTCACCAAAACTCCTTGGAACGAATTCTGGAGCCAAAGCCCAATTCTCAGGAGGTTTAAACTTGCTTTTGGATGATGACACTAGAGGTTTATCACTTACAGCCCTTACATTTGCAAGGGTTTCAATAGAATAATTTGGTATCGCCCCACTGGAATCCTCATTTACTCTAAAGTAATGAAATTTCCACACATTAATTGATAAATACCGTCACCGTCACTGAATAAAAAATTGACTGTCTTACTTTTCTGGAGTATCCATTGGTATAAAGCTGCCGTAGGAATTTCTGGCAAAATTAAGATTGTCCATCGATTTTCTAGCTTCCTCGATCCTGTCTGATAGGTCAGATGACTCACTAACCCGGCGTCCGTACCTGGAATCCAAAGAATGTAAAGAACTCGAGTTATGTTTTTGAATTGAAATTGTTGAGTCGAACATTTTCAATTTTAAATAGGTCATACTGTCATTGATAGTGTATTTATAAATAAGTTAGACCAACCAACTGTAAATAATGTAGTCAATCCATTATTTCAATCTTATTTCTTCGTAGAGCACTTTCAAAACCAGGATTCCAACCAAAAACTAGAATTCGACTTTTTAGGCATTCATTGGGCATGATTGTCGCTCTCGTATAACTAAATACCAATACTTCTTTCAAAGTCAATACAAACTGCAATAATAACTGCATGTACCAATTACGAACGTACTGATAGTTTTCTTTACGATTATAGTAATTTTAGCCACTGTACTAATTTCGGCGGGATAATCTCATTGGACTGACCGAGACAAGAATCCACGCGATAACAACTGAATACTTTTAACAATCAATAGAACACTCACATTGCCTATGAATTCTAAGAAACCCGTGACTGGTTGGTTGGCTATCTCATTTACCCACATGACGTCAGAATCAGAATTCAAAAATTATTTTACTCAATGTCTAATAAGATTAAAATTAGAAATCATAGCGAACTTTAATTTTTAAATTTGAATGAATGGAGAATAATAGTAAATACCTAAGGTCCCGCTCGATATAATTCTAACAATCTAAGCATGCCTTGTACTCCACAACAATTCTAAAAAATGCTCACTGGTTGGCTCTCTCAATTTGCCACATAACGTCCGAATCAGGATTCAGAAAGTATTTTACTCAATGTCTTATAATACAATTCAAAAACGAAACTGTAATTTTTTAACCATGAATGAAGACCAGTGCCAATTAATTGTACAAAAAAAATGACTTGAACGACCTAAGGTCATCCTCGGTCCCACCTCGATTAGTTCGTTCATGTGCAAGTGGAGAGGAGCCAAGGGATGGAAATGATGTAGTATGATTGATTTGAGTATTTTTTGAAATAACGAGTGACATTAGGAATTGTTGGAGGGAAGCGGGAATTAAATAAGGTTCCCCAGATGAGGGGAATTGATTGATTGACTCACCGTCTTGGGAGATTCAGTTCATTACCAGCCATGTCCTTTGGTTTAGAACTGATATGATATTTTGTTGGTGGTTGGTGGATTGGACGGACGGATAGACTTTTACTTATCAAAGGCGAGCACGAAAGTGATGAAGAAAATGATTGGAGTTGAGTTGGTTGCAGAGAATAAACACATAGACGAAGAGAAGAGAAGAAGAGATAGAGAGGAAAATACAGGAAGGTAGGTCCTCGAGACTTTGCTGGGAAAACGAACGACTCCGACGAAATGAATACAACGAAACGAACACGTATTGCCTCCAAATTCACCAAACAAACCAAATGGACACAAATCTCCTCATAACAAACTCATAGTATTAGAATCAAAATGAATGAGAAACGGAACGGACTTTAAACCGAAGAGTGACAGATAGAGTCAAACTCAAAACATCATTCCTTTCCAAATTAATTGATAACATTTTATCATCTGGAAAATGTCAAAGTGACAGAATCCCATCTTAATCTCATTTTCCATTCAGTATTCCGCTTTATTTAATGGAGGACCCATTCCTCCAGAATAAATTATTGGACCCTTTAAGAATCGACTCTAAAGGCCGATAATGGCATCTTCGAGCTAACTACTGAGAACGCTTTGTATACCACCTTACAGATTTTGATTTATGAATCACCTATCTAACATCGGTCCAATTTTCTTTACAATTCATCAATTCATTTATTGCATACGAAAACATCAAACCAGCAGGACTCTCCTGACACGGACAATAGCAATAGCAGGGCAAATATCCCGAATTCTTTCTGAACTGAAAATCTTAGAGGATTTTTCACAGTACAAAGTACAAAAACGTATTGACCCCACCCCCCACCATATTCCGATGTGTCGACGAGCTAACTAAAAATAGAAAACAAGGACATTAGCTATTAACTGGACAAATGGCTATTTTTGAAATATAGTACAGATTTTCCATAGCAAAAGTCCGCTCAAATTCATATTATGGCTTCAGTCTTCGAGGTGAACAAACCACCGACCAACCGAGCTCATGGCTCTACTCTACTCTACTCTACAAACAGCTTGCTACTTAACCTTGAACGAGCAGTCGTCACAGGTCAGGGTTCAGGGCGTGTTCTAAACCATGAAAATGATGCTGCAATGACAACGAGATCTGCTTTTACCTCCTCATTGTCGTAAATCATGAATGATTTTAAGACATGGGTTCCGATTAAAAAATAATAACCCTAATGCAAATGACCGGGCTTCAAAGTGTTGGGCCCATGTCTGCGTCGACATATCCATGAAAAAGTATCCCTTAAGTTTCGTCCGAAGGCAACTATGGTTATTGGTTACTACTTACATCAACCCATCATTACATCACCCGGACCTCACGTTACCCCCGTCCTTACTAACATGTTGTGACAACACAACTACAACCCATCATCCCAGTAGGTGTGCATTAATAGAGTGGTTGAATGTTGAATTCACAAGCATAGTGGAAATAACATTGTAGCACAGAAGGTAGTGTATTTCCCCGGAAAGGAAAAGACCTGGGTTCGGTTCCCAGCAATGTTAACTTTTTATCCACTATGGGTCAGGGTGTTAACGCCTGGTTTTGACTTTCAATATCATTTCCTTTTCCTGATTCATTCTAATTTCAGTTTCATTTCAATTTCAATTCCTGAATCCCGTTTTGAGTTCATTGGCTTCCCGGTCGCGTCGTTTTCCTTTCATTTGAATTTCGTGCAAAAGTTGAACCCAGTCCAACTTGCCCTCAGGTCAGAAAATTGACATGAAATTGACACGAAACTAAAGTCAAAATACAGGGTCACGCATAACCTTTGCTCCCCCCCTGGCCAGCGCAATCTGGGAGAGCCGGACAAAAAGTGAGATATGCATTTCGTAGAGATTCTTATGAAGGATCTAGCGAGCTACTCCGCTTGAAAATCCGACGCGCGTAGCGGCGCTGACTAGCGCTTAAGTAAAAATCGGCATGAAAAAATTGATTTTTCAACGGTATTTTGCGCCCAAAATAATTTTTTTCGAAGAATCTGTCGATACCACTTTTTTTGTTATAATTTTATGCAATTATTAAAATTTTGTTGGACCAGTTTGGAGAAAGTCGATTTTTCGGTGTCAGGGCATTTTGGTGAAAAAATCAGATATTCTCCTCCGAATGCCCTCCAAAATCGACTTTCTCCGAACCGGTCCAACAAAATTTTAAGAATTGCATAAAATTATTATAAATTTTAATAATTAAATTTGCATAATCCATATCTTATGATACCACTTTTCTGTCCCACTGAAAAAATTTTTTCTCAAAATACCGTTGAAAAATTCAGTTTTTTGTGCGGATTTGTACTTAAACGCTCGTCAGCGCCGTTACGCGCGTCGGATTATCAAGTCTCAAGTGGAGTAGCTCCCTAGGTCCTTCATAAGATTCTCTACGAAATGCATATCTCGCTTTTTGTCCGGCTCTCCCACATTCCGCTGGCCAGGGGGGGAGGGGGCAAAGGTATGCGTGACCCTGTACATTTGTTGATTCATGAAAGCAATGTCAGGAAAGGAAGAGGAAATGAAGCTGATTGAAATGAAGTTGAACTCAAAATCATGAAATATCATTAATGCTGTGAAATGGTCATGAAATTGACATGAAGTTGAACTCAAAACCCGGCGTTAGACAAAAATGAGATTCGAGCTTCCCGCGCACCATGCCGCTATAATTTCTTCCTTTGTGGATTCTGTAAAAAGACGAAAGAATGAGGTAAAGCCGGAGAAACTTACCGATTGGAATGACGGTTTTTTGTTCTTCAAAATCAAGGTCACATGAAGAGTAAAATGTCGAGAATGGATGTTCACAATTACAAAGGTCAAGGGCAAAGGCAAAAAATAGGAACGAGACGCGGTGCAGTAGACGACAAAAATGTGAGAGTACACACCACGCACTCGTCAAAAGTCACACGCACACTGTGTATAGGGTTGCGATTTGGGACGTCGAGGCGTCGTGCGCTGCTGGTGCCCTGGTGCGCTCGTCCTCGAAAGTCTTCACAACCATCGTGACTGAACTTGGCAAGCACACATATGGAAAGTCAAGAAAAGTTGAGATATGCATTTTAGACAGAATTTAACGAGCTGTGGTCATCGAATGATGCGCTGCCGATTAGTTCTTATTTTATTTCGTCAAAATGGATCAAATAATAGCTATTGGAAAGAGAGAGGAATAGCGAGTTTGTTAATAGTTGATTTATTTTAATTTTGATCAAGAATTTCATTTTGTACTAAATGGCAAGTTTTATACGATGTTTTCGGGTTGTCGAAACAAAAGCACATAGTTATACATATAAAATATTGAAAAATCCGGTAATCCCGACCTTAATTTTGAAACAGATTTATGGGTATATTTAATACAGAATGAATAACAATGAGGTAGCCAGCCAGTCCAGGCGTACATTCCACTCGACTGTTGTAGTCGGTATATATTTTTTATAAATTCTACAGACTACAGAGAGTGTCTAGAATGAAGACAGTCAACGAAATAATTTATTAATCATCCTGTGTCCGTCCATCGGTCCATCCGTCAAGGATGTCTCAATGAGTTTCTTGGTTCTCGGTGTCTCTTTGGGGCAAGCGCACACTGTGTCGACGTGGGCGGCCATGTGATTGAGTTCAAATTCAGATGTGCTAACAATTCACAGTTCTCATCTCTCTTTTCAATTCTATTTGACAGAATTAGAGGATCTTCCATATTTGACCTCTGACTTCTCCACTCACCAACAAATTCTTATTCACTGATCACCGAATTAGTTTGTCCTGTCCATTTCGTGATAACCGAGCCGGAGTTGGAAGTAAGAAACAAAGGCCATAGTCACACTTTTGTCTTGACAAGATTCTCGAAACACTAGGAGCCGAGCAAACTTTTGTCTTTAATCTATGATAAATCTTTAAGGATTTATTCATATAATTTTTTTAATACTAAACCACTTTTATTCAGTCATTTCAGTCGCTGTCTTTTATACAAAGATTGTCCAATGGCCACAGAATACAAATGTTAATTATTTTAACACTAGTTCATGCTGTGAGAGAAATCTTCTCATACATAGTAATGGAAAGAAACTATATAATATATAGTATATATAGTATAATTTCTAGTATTTCTCTCTATCTCTCTAAGAGTATTAAATAAATATATATTAATAAGTTGTATTATATATAAATGACTATTCAGAATTTCTGAAGAACCTTTAAAGGGAATCAACACAATATCCTCACGAAGACTTTTTGGCAAATTAAATCAAACAATGGGAGATGGAGATATGGGAGTAGTGGTGAAGGCCGACGGGCCAAATGCATCTGATAACTCATCTGGAGATGCACATAAGGTTTTTATTTACATTTTTTATTCATTTCTAAATTTTAGTTCAATATTAAGGTATGTAGTTCAAAGTGACGACTACATAATGTGGCCTCTGAATTCCAATAAATAATTGCAATTTCCCTGCAAATTAGTGAGAGGCGCTAATTTGCGGATGATTAATCAATTATGTTGCAAATCAGGATCAATCATCAATCGACTTTTTTCCGTTTTTGACTATCGTAAGTTGCGGAATTTATTGCAGACCCGCTGTCAAATGTAATCGATAATGTACCGAAGTTTCGGTTGACCGAAACCGAAATTTGGGTTTCGGTCACACTCGGCCACAAGCCGGTACCGAAATTTTGGTTGAACGAAATTTTCGGCCTAAACCGAAACGAATCCGATATTTCGGCTAAAACGGAAACGAAATTTCGGTTTTTGGCGAAAGAACATTTCGGTACATCACTAGTAATCGACACTTCAGATAAAAAAAATAATTTAAATAAATAAAATTTTCAAAGTCTTCATCATAAATAAGGCTTAACCTAGCCTTACCATGTGTGAACCAATTGACATTAAGTCTGTGCAGGAAAATAAGATTTAGCAATAATTCAAGAACTAACCGTAATAGAAGGGTTCCCGTCAGTGTTTGTTTATACATCATTTCTTAATATGACAACGCTTGATGATGAATATCATATTCCAGCAGTCATTTTGGCTTGGTACTCTTACTCGTTCAAATGACTCTTCTTGCTTTGTCTTTTTGTCTTACTAAACTCGATCTTCGTTCAGTCTTTGCCCAGTAACTCTAATTATCACTTTCATGTGGGAGCTAAAATTATGTTTTCGATATTCGGTAGTCAATATTTTGAATCTCTAAAGTAAAAGAAATGTCATTTCACACTGGACGTTTGACTGGTTGGATTTCGATTTGAAAGTGAGCTCTGTTCGATTCTCACTTTTCGATTTTGATTTCTCTGCGCTGCCTCTTGGGTTATAATTAATTAAGATTACCAGAAGAAGCAGACTGCTTAATATTTTATTTATTGTAGGAATTTGATGCTGCCATGGATGACTCACATGTGATCGGAGATGAATCTTCGGCTCCAAATAGTGTAATCTCTTTAAATGGTGAGGGAAGTTAAACATTAAGTCAACAATATCAAAATCATACGAATCTATAATTGAAATTCAATCACGTTTCACTGTTTTTTCTTCCAGTGGTAGCCAATCAGTTGTTGCAGAAAGCAGAGGTCAAGGTTTATGATATAGGTCATATTATCGGAGCTAATACAACAATAAGGATGACTAAAGCCGTAAGACCATTTTTACTTTCTATGTATTGACAGTACGATCATCGACATCAGTATTATCTTATACGTCGATATGTTTGAGAATCCCGTACCGTAATTAAAGAAACTTTCCATCAGTGCAAGTTAGACCAAGGGGTGATCGCGTTCGTTAGGTTGAGAACAGAGTACATCATCGTGGTCTTCAAAATTTGTTCAATAGTTTCTACCGAATTACCGTCAGACCGTTCATTTGAGCTCAAAAAACCGTTTAAAAAAGCAAACAAATATACAGGTCTTTCCCAGCTTGCTGTGATTAATTGTAATTTTGGAATCGAAGTTCTCACATTTTTTTCGTTGTAGTCTAACCTTAAATGGACAGAAGAATGTCAATACAATTAATTGATTCGAAAACAATTTTCTGAAAGCAAGAGCTAGGCTAACGTAAGTATATATAGTAGATAAACAATAAACCTTGTAGTATTGTTGTTAATGTATTGTTGTTTTATAATATTGTATTTCACTGTATTTAAATTCTCTCATATCTCTCACTCTCGCATATCACCACTAGTATTTTATACCCATTTGTTATTTGTTCAATTTTTCTGACTGGAGAGAATGACTTGATTTAATTCTTACCCTTTCCAGGTTCTACAAGAGTTCGCTCGTGCTAACGGTAATCCATACAAAAGGACATGCACCGTTGTTCCCATTGTAGAGAAAACTATTGTTGAAATTCAGAAAATGTCAATTGAAGAGCTCGTTCGGAAAGATGAGACTGTTGAAGAGCCGAGACGATCTCGAACAGGGAGAATCATCAAAACAAAGAAAATAGTCTCTATAAAAGTAAAACAGAATAGGACCAATGTGTCAGATATGAAACGCAGTTTGAGGTCAAATCGACTCACTGCTGGGGACCAGGATGGATCCAAGTCAGCCAATGCAAACGAAATATTGTTAAGTTCCGAGTCCCCTACGTGTAGTAGTCAATCGTCACACTCCGATGGGGCTGCTAAGAGTGAAAAGCGAAGAGACCTCGCAAATTCCATCGGGCGCAATCATTTCTTTGCTGATTTTGACATCGATTTGCCTCGGACGAGCAGAATTAAAAGAAATTCCGCCCATATGGAATCTTCAGATGTATCAGAAGAATTATCAAAAGTCACAAGGAAGAACAATGTCAAGAGGAAGTCTGAGTATGACGATCCGCCGTACGAACCTAAACTGTCGGTCATAAAAAAGAAAAGGCACAACGTGATTGCTTCAGACTTCAAAAGCACAACTTTGAAAGAGTATGATGTGCCCAATGAAATTGATATGATATCGAGTCTGCCTAGCAGCATTGTTCAACTAAAGTTTAACGATAAATGCGAAAAAGTGGAAGAAGTCCCAGTAACGTCTAAGCCAATTGAAACCACGGAAGAAACTAATGTAGACACTACGACTGCGGACAGAGTTGACGAGAAAAATGATCTAACTTTGAGCACATCTCCTCCAGTAAATAATTTCCCAAATGTGACAGAAGTGTCTGGCAGCATAGATGTAGAGTGTGTATCAACGGACGACCAGAGCGTGGCTCTGATAGAACCCACCGAAGATGGATTGAAATTGAGTACACCATGTTCAAAGAATCTACAAGTCAAGAATCAAATATCCGATAAAGACTTAATGATAATGAAAATGAACGAGAGTAGTGAGATTGGCTTGGTAGAGGTAGAAATAGGAACCGAAGTCCCCTTCATCGACCCAGCCACAGGAAAACCTGTGTTGAAAAAAGACAAACGCATTTCGAACTTCGGAATTGGTCTACTGGTGCTAGCGGATGAAGCTAATACTTCAAAAAGTTCAGAAGCCCATCAGACCGAGAGCAGTACAACGTTAGATACGGAGAAAAATGACATTCCACAAGCAACGCCTGTCGTCGACACAGTTTATGATTCTGAATCTGATAATATGGGAGGAACTAAAGGCATAGTTTCAGTTGATGATTCAGAGAGTCAGACCCAACCAGATGTTGGCCCATTAGCTCAGTCACCACCGATAGTAAGACTACCTACACCAGGGACAGTTAAAGTGGCTGTTACAGATATCGTTCGGGTAACGGTTCCTGAGGAGGAGGTGGCCGAAGTGGTAGTAGATAAACGATATCCTCCTTTCTTATTATTCAACAGTGGACCTCCACTTGTCGCTGGAAGAGTCTATATTTCTGCTTTGGAGGTAAGATGTTCATAATTGACACTAAGTGCTTATTCGTTGTTTGAGCAAAAGTAGGGAATTTTAATGTTTGTATGATTTATTCTCTGATCATTAGGGGCACCCAATGTCTCTTTGGCGATACAACGGTTTGTCATTCGATCCTTTCGGAATGCCTGCTCTCGCCGAAATAGTACACGAATGCACTAAAGAAAATGTGGCACAACCACAAGATGAATTTAAAGATCAGTGATAGAAATCCAATGTAGAACTTAAACTTCTGTATTTCCATCCGTAGTTTACATTGATTGATGAAATTCGAAAATCTAAATCATGTAACATCTTAGTTTCAAACGTTTGCATGAATATTTTAGTTAAAAATAGTTAGTTAGTTAGAAATATTTGTTAATGTTAAAATTATGATCGTATATTGTATTTTGTGGTTCCACCCTAATTACCCGTCCTTTCAAAGCTTTCAAAAATTTTATTTTATTGGTTACAAACAAAACGAGATATAAATAAATGGTGTTATCACTTTCTACGACTTACGACTTCCTTATTCGTGATTGAACTAAATAAGTAGCATTCAATTAAGTACTTCTCTTTATCAATACGGGGGTTAAATTTCACATTGGACCGAATAAATATAACTTAATCACATTAACGTAAGTGAATTCCGATTGGCATTCAGTAATTGCGGAATACCAGGAAGATTTCTTGTTAAAAGAGTAAAGTTTAAACACATCCACATTTTCTAAATTAATATTTTTCAAAATTACATATTCCACATTAAACTTTACACAGATGAGCGGAAACCTAATCCCAATCCGTAGGTCTACCATTTATTTGATTTTCTCATCAACGAATTATCTGGTTACTCCACGGGCTTTTCCAAAATTATATTACAGAGTAGTCGTTTTATTTGTCTTCCTTAAAAGTAAACATTGGAATAGTACCAGAAATTATATATCCTTGCTTATTTTAGTTCGCTGCTGCTTGAACAATACGAATTTCATCGACAGGGCGGTCAGTATGATCTGTTTCCACAGCTGCTAATCTTTTCACCACTTGCATGCCAGACTTGATTCGACCAAAAATTGTGTGCTTCATATCCAACCATTGTGTTGGAGCCACGGTTATGAAGAACTAATTTAAAAAAAAATTCATTGTTTAAATACAATTGACTTACTTATACTATTTTCTCAGAACCATGATTTCCCAAATTACCTGAGAGCCGTTCGAGTTCGGACCCGAATTAGCCATCGAAAGAATCCTATAATGAAAGAATAAAAGAGTAAAAAAGAGTCAAAGAATTCAGAGATGCCCAACCGACGAGAGCTGAGGGGGGTGCAGTGCGGATTTCTCGACGGGGGTGCAGCCCCGACCACCCGCGCGCGGTCCCCGCGGAGCGGCCGCCGGAGGCAAAAAAAATTTTCGGGGTTATTTTAACATAAGTAGCATGTAAAAGTTAAGGCCAAGCCTGGCGAAAACCAGGTCTGGCCTGGCCAAAATCAGGTC
>JAQFYE010003082.1:0-16201 GCA_034694305.1 Protaphorura glebata
CTCGATTGTCCAGTATTTTGAATGGAGCAGGAGCTAAAGCTCCTCAGGCTTTTAAAGACTTGTATGATCTATGGTTTAATAAGAAGGGAAAGAAAACACGATATTTCAGGACTCTTGAAAAAGAGAGAATAAGTCTGCCTAGCATGTCCAGTATTTTGCATAGAGCAGGAATCAATGCTCCTAAAGCGTTTAAAGAGTTGTATGATCTATGGTTTAATAGGAAGGGAAAGAAAACACAATACTTGAAAACTCTAAGAAGAGAAGGAATTGACCTCTCTACTGTATCCAGTATTTTGCATGGAGCAGGAGCTAATGCTGCAAAAACTTTTAAGAACTTACATGACCTTTGGTTTGATGAACAAGGAAATAAAACACAATATTTAGATACCCTCAAAGACAATGGAGTAAGTTTGGTTCGAATGTCCAGTATTTTGAATGGAGCAGGAGCTAAAGCTCCTCATGCATTTAAAGAGTTGTATGATCTATGGTTTAATAGGATGGGAAAGAAAACACGATATTTGAAAACTCTGAAAAGGGAAGGAATTGATCTCTCTACTGTATCCAGTATTTTAAATAGAGCAGGAGCTAATGCTACAAAATCTTTTAAAAACTTACATGACCTTTGGTTTGGGAAATAAATCACAATATTTAAAAACACTAGAAAATGAAGGAATAAATCTGATTATCTGATAGTATATCAAGTATTTTATATGGATCAGGATCTAAGGCTGTAAGAGCCTTTAATAGTTTTGTAATCTTTGATTTTATGAAGAAACGAAAAACATTGTTATAAGCATTTTATTAAGGAAGCTGATTTGGAAAAAGTTTTACACTGCATAATTTAACCGGTATATTAAACCTTGTCCTACGTCTACAATTGTAGTTGGCAAAAAGTATTTGCATGGCAGAATTTTTCATTTTTGATGCCAGCGGCCTCATGTTTCTTGACGTTGTCAATAAAGCGTTTTTCTTTTATCTGGTCAAAATAATTTGGCATCGATTGCATTTATCCTTTTTTTTCTAAAAATAAAAAACCAATCAGAAATGGAAAAAATATAACAAAAAACCCACTGGTTGGGGCCAGTCCTGGCAGGGCAGTAGCCGAGTTCTGGAGGCCCGTTCATCCTTGGTCCACGTGTGCTCGCTTTCTCGCGCAACCGTGTGTAGAAATTCCTTCTTGTGACCCCCCAATCAGGCCAGAGTCAGCACGGGTCGAGTTGAAATAAACTTTGACCTCGATTTATTTTCTACCATTGGATGAAGGATTTTCTCTACAAGTTTTATCCTCTTTGGTGACATCCAATGTCACCAAGAGGTCAAGTTGAGGTAAACTATAACCTCAAAATTTTCTCTTCTACTTTTGGCTTAAGTATTTTTGTTGACCTCATAGATGATATAAGAGGTCATCATAGAAGTCAAATGGAGGTCACCTCTAAACTTTATTTCCTAATTTTGGCTCAAATTACTTTGTTGACATCACAGATGAGGTCAGAGGTCACCAACATACAGGTCAAGTTCATGTAAACTATTGCCCCAAATTTGTTCTCCGTTCCTGGGAAAATTAGTTTTTGGTAATCTCGCCGATTAGGTTAGAGGTTACCGCAAAGTCCATTTCATGGGAACTATGGATACAATTTTTCTATTCAAGAAAAACTGTTTTTGGTGACCTCCCCGATGCTAAAGGTCACTGTAGAACTCAAGTTCAGGTAAAGTATTGACTTTCTTGGTGACCTCTGGCCTCATCGCTGGGAGGGGTCATCAAGTTTTTCCATATACTTATACAGGAAATCGAGGTCACAGTTTACTTGACCTCTGGGGTGACTCTGAACACATTGGCGAGGTCACTGAAATTATATTCATCCGAAAGTAGAAAAAATTGTGAATTCATAGTTGACCTCATGTTGACCTCTGTAGTGACCTCTCACTACACTTCGAAGGCACAAAAATTATAATCCAAAATTAAAAAAATATTGTGAAGTCACATTTGACCTCAAGTTGTCCTCTATAATGACGTCTGACCTCATAGACGAGGTCACTGAAATTATCTGAATCCAAAAGTAGATAAATATGAAAAGTCACATTTAATCTGGAGTTGACCTCTGACCTCATCGGCGAGCAGGTCACCGAAACTATTGTCATTCAAAAGTAGGGGAAAGGTTGTGAAGTCATAGTAACCTGTAACCTCGTCATACCTCATCACGTGAGCTTATAGCTTACATCAACTTACCACTGTTGGTTACCCCTGAACTCATCGCGGAGATCACCAAAATGTATTGGGCCATAAGTAGAAAATCGGCCTTCGAATACTAGTTCCGGGAATGTGTGCAAGTTACGAAGGTACGGCCCTAGAACGCATTTTCTTTCACTTTTGGCCCCCCATGCCTAAGCACGGTAACTACATATGTAGACTCTTGCCTTGGTAAACGACTAAAGTTTTTTGGCTTCGTAGCAGACGGGTTAAATGGAGCAGGAGCTAAATCTATTGATGCTTTTAAGAATTTTCATAATGTTTGTTTTAATCACAAAGGAAAGAGAACAAGACTTTTGGATAATTTCTATGATGCAGGTTTCAAGCCACGTAACTTACCCTCTATATTATGTATGGGGAGCAGGAATCCGTGCTTCCTTTATTTTAGAAAAATTGCACAGAGTTTGTTTTGATGACGAAGGAGGGAGATCAAAACTTCTTGATGATTTCTGTAATGTTAGGTTTTAGATTAGGTGATTTATGCAGTATGTTAAGTGGAACGGCAGAAACTTTAAAAAAATTCCATGCTTTTTGTTTTTACATAAAAATGTAAAATGTATTTGCGTCATTTCTCGAAAGGTTTTACGGCGCAAAACTTGTCTGAGATATTGTACGGAGCAGGAGGTAATATTTGCTCTGCTTTAAAAGATTTTCATGGCATTTGTTTTGATAGAAAAGGAAAAAGAATGAAGCCTTTAGACGATTTTTGTCAGTCAAGATTTAGACCGAGTGATTTATCCAGTATATTATCCATGGCAGGAAGTAATGCCACTGCTTCTATTTTAAGAAGTTCCCATCGATTGTGTGTTAATGAAGAAAATTATTTGAATCACTTCTTAGCCGAGAAAAACTTTTTAGACCGAAGAGATTGTCTAAGGTGTTACATAGAGTAGGACTTAGTATTGTTCTGCCTTTGAAAAATAGCATGGTCTTTGTTTTGATCAAGAAGGAAGGAAAACGGAGTATTTAAATGATCTTATCAAAAACAACTCGCACGGAATGCGGTAATTAATATACTATACAAAAAAGTAGAGAAGTTAAAAAAAAACTCCTATTTGAACTCGTGAGTAAAAGTTTCAGGAAAATCCTGTGTGTGTGTGTGTGTGGTTTTAGTTGGGTACCTGCTATTTCAGATCTTTATTTTTTGAAGTGTTTCGTTTGAGTCTAACCGGTCAACTTCGAATATAATATTCAAATTCGCTTATTGTGTTACTATTAGTTAACTAATTTAGTAATATTCGGTAACGTCTAATTAGAAAAATGATGTGAACAAGTGGGTGAATTAATATGAAAAATTACGTGAATTTTTTTGTATTTCGAGAAAAATAATATGAGAAATTAAAAGAAACTTCTTGTGTAATACTTTGAAAATGTAATATTTTTTAATTTCAGTATGAATTAAACGTTTTGCCTGAAGACAGGCAAGCTACTGGACATAAATGCGGACGAAGCTCACAGAGTAATAGGAATTAATACTTCATCCGGTCAGCTCAGGTTCAATTAACTAGCAAGTATACAAATGTGCTCTGAATTCTCTGAATGATCTAGAACATTTTTTTAGTACAGAAGTGGCAGAATTTTCCGTATACAAACAATGACAGGACAGTGGCAAGAATTATTAAAAGCACATGGTACTTTACTTTACCATAAGTGACCTATTAGACGTATATTGTAGACATATTTTGCTAATTGTTACGTTTATTTTCCCTGAGAAGAGTTAGGAGTGTATTCCATCCAATACATAGAGTACGACCTTTGGAAACCAACACTCAACATTAACTTTGCAGATGGTAAATTCTGGCCGTCGACATGGGTGATCACGTGCATTCCTTTCTTGGCCAACATTTCAGACATTGATCTTAGTAGAAGTTTAGAATATCCTTTCCCTCTATGACTTTCTATTGTGAATAAGGCATGGATGGCTCCATCAGTTGATGTGTATGCCCATGTCACCAACTCATCGTCAATCTTGACCCCGGCCGATGCGGCAAATCCAACGTTGTCCAAAATCTCGTCAAATGATGTGAATGAAGCGTAATCCCATGAGTTTATTAATTTCCTCACACCTTCAGCATCCAACTCAACAACAGTCACATTTCTTGCATTCTTTGAGCTAAACAAATAAAAAAATTGAGTAATTTTGGTTTAATGAATTTGTTTTCGCGGTGGAAGACAATGAAATGCTGCTTTTAACCAAATAGCAGACTCGGATCAATTACTTCAAAAATGTAATTAATTACAAATTACAAATTACATATTACACCCTCATTTCTGATTGTAATTAATTATAATTACAAATACACAGAGAAATTAGGAAAGTATTAACTACAATTACAATTACGTGGACAAAAATGGAAAAGTAATAGATTTCAATTACAATTACGTAATTGTAATTGAAAATGCCTATTACAATTACAAAATACAATTCAAATTACTTTTTCAAAATGATGATTTTATGCGTGCTAACATCATAGTTACATTTTCGTATTTGCTGGTCAAAATTTTAAGTAATTGTAAAAGTAATTGAGAAAAGTATATAATCAGTTACAAATTACAATTACACGCAATTTCTGAAGTATTTGATTACAATTACAAATTACAGCTGGGATTCTGAAAGTAATTACTTACAATTACAATTACGTAATTGTAATTGTATTTTGTAATTGAAACTACAATTAGCAATATAATTGAACCAAGTCTGCCAAATAGTCACATCTTTCATTGAGTACCTTGAGTTTGTGTAATCGGCAACTATTTCGTCACTCCTACGCCAAAAAATATTTGCTGGCCCATATTCCACAAGAGTACCATGTTTTCGGCACATGTTTGCCATGCCATCTCTAATATCAACGTGAATGGCTGTTAGGGAATTTCGAATTGTCCAATCCACAAGGACCTCAAAAGATTTGAACATCTCACTGGTAACATATTTTGCTTCCGGTCCACACAGCGTCCAACTCACAGCGTTGTAATACTAGAAAATGTTCAAATAGAGAAATTCGAACAAAAATGTTAAACTTTATTCAAACGATGTTTAATTAATTCCTGACCAGAGTATGTAATGTAAAATTAAAACAAACTTTCTTCTTGTCTTGTTTCGCCAATACAAATGCGTCTTCACCATCAATATTACCATTATAAGCATAAAATTTGGTTGGAATGAAGTCATCCATTTTTGTGTCAAAGTACAGACGGGTGATATTGTAGAGCTGTAAAATTACATAACGTAGCTCACAATCAGACTTGAAAATGATAAAAATTGCAAAAATGAAGTACACAATCTCATGCTATATTACCAATGCCGATTTTGGAAGCCTCTTAACCAACAAATTTCCCACTAATTGTGATATTTCTGAGCGTGATAATTCTAAGAATTCACCCATGTTGTTTGAGGCCGTAGATTTGAACTTTTTATTAATAAAAGTATCCAGGTTGTAATTTTATTCAAATGATGGGTTAACTTTGAAATTTGATAAATGAAATCGAGTTCATATTACACGACAATTATACGAATTTGGGACTTTTTAGTATGTGGTTGACTGTGAATAACTTAAAGTGTTATCACAAACACGTGAATTACCACCACCGTATTGGACTCATCAACTTATCAACACTAACTCGGCAGATTAGATACTGACATACAGGGTGTCCCTACAAAAACCGAAAAGAGAGCACAGACACATTTATTCAAAATATTGCGTAAATTCAGATTCCAGATAAAATTTGAGTTATACAGTACACCATAGAAGTCTAAAATATTCAGCTTTTATTTATTCCTTTCGTTCAGTAGAAATATCCCAAAAATCATGTGCTAAAATAAACTGCAAAGCATTGAAAGCCATGGTCATTTTTTGACATCTTTCTTTTTTGTTCAAGGTATCTCAATAATGTTTATGATTTAGACCATCTGGGTTCACACGAATTTGGAGTATATTCGATCCAATGCTGAGAGTACGAGAATTGGTAACCAACACTTAACATTAGTTTTGCTGAAGGTAAATTGTGGTTCTCGACCTCGGTGATGGCATGCATTCCTTTCTTGGCCAACATTTCAGACAAGGATCGCAATAGAATTTGAGAATATCCTTTCCGTCTATGACTTTCTAATGTGAATAAGGCATGGATGGCCCCGTCAGTTGATGTATAAGCCCAAGACACCAACTCATTGTCAACTTTGACCCCAGCCGATGGCACATAGCCGCATGTTTCCAATACTTCATTGTATGTCGACTCCGAGCCGTAATCCCAATGTTCTACTAACTTCCTTACACCAGCCGCATCTAATTCAACGACAGTGACGTTTTTGGCCAGTTCTGGGCTGTATTCAAAAGTAAAATTGTCTTTAATCTTATTATGAAGGAAAATGTGTGTTATTTATGTATCACCCTGTAGATGTGGACATACCTGGAACACTCTGCATAACCCCGGTGCCAATATACTGAATTTGGCCCCCATTCCTGAAGAACGCCGTGTTTTCGGCATAAATCGGCAATGCCATCTTTAATGTCAACATGGACGGCTGTCATCGAATTTCGAATTGTCCAGTCTACATGAACATCAAAGGCTTTGAACATGTCAGTCGTGACATATTTTGCCTCCGGTCCACACAATGTCCAAGTCACAGAGTTGTAATACTAGAAAATGTTCAAATAGAAAAATTTGAACAAAGATGGCGAGCGATTTTCTTAATTAATTTGTGAGCAGTAAATAACCTTCTTTTTGTCTTGTTTTGCCAATAGAAATGCATCTTCTCCGTCAATATTTCCATTATAAGCATAAAATTTTGTTGAAACAACATCTGTCATTTTTGTATTTAAATACAGATGAGCGACATTGAAGAGCTGTAAAATTACAAAGTATTGTTAAGACCGGAGACTGGTTCCGACCAATTCCAACATTAAGAGGAATACAGATAATTTACCAATGCTGATTTAGGAAGTCTTCGAACCAACAAATTCTTCAGTAGTTGTGAAATATCAGAGTGAGACAATTCCAAAAATTTGCCCATTTATAATATATTGATAGCAAGTTTTTGGTGTTTACGAACTAATTATAATTTATGCATAAGTTTTGACACTTTTAACACCACGAACTAATGAAATGAAGAGAAAAATTTAATATTGGCACATTTTTACCTGACGAATCTAATTTCCTGATAGAGAGTCAAATATTTGTGAACATTTCATACACAGAACAGCTGGTTTACTGTGAACGTATTATATTAACATGACAAGCACTAAAAGATTTCGTCATCAGCACGAGGTCTGCAGATGAGAGATAAAAATGTATTGACTAATTTCTATTTATTATCCAACGGAAAATAGTCCCTGAGGGGATTGCGTAACGCTAAAAAACCATAGCGTTTCGGATATCTTTCAAGGCGCGAACATTTTCAACAAATGAAAAATTTAAAAACATCGTCAATGAACAAATCCAGACAAAAATAAATGATTTATTGATTAATGTACTTCTGCATTTTAAACTTTACAACTAATTCTCACAATTACTTGGAATAAATATATGAAGAAAATATTTATGGCCGAGGGAGACCAAAAATATGTGCTGCCCGAGTTGACCTCTGGTGGTACTTCCGTTTCAATCCTTACTGTCGTCACCTCAACTTCATTCGAAACTTCGACCATGTCTAAATTGGTCAAATCTTCGTCTTCATCATGATCCATGCAATGATGAGGCTGAGCACAACCTCTCTTGACCGAACCAATGAGAACAATCTTCGGCGCTATCCCGGCAGATGGCGCGGAGATGTCCCTCTTGAACCTTCTCCGCGTCTCTCGATTATTACTCAACCCATCGGGTGACAAACAACTCCATTTCCCATTGAATTCCGTCCCAGAATAAATCGTCCAACTCTCAGCACCAACCGTCGCAAATAATGAGAACAATTTCGGTGATACCATTCGAAATTCGATTCCATCAATAACGAGCTTCCCTTGAGACGTCGTCGTAAATAATACAAGGTATGAATTCTTCTCGGAAAATTTCCGTTGCCTTTCCTTTGTATAACAATTTTGTCGAATGGAGCCAACCGTTAAATATTTATTTGGTTCGTAGATGATTGTCCCATTAGTTAGTTCTGGTCGTCTTGCTCGTAGACATGTGAAATTGCCTTCAAAATTAATTCGAGGATAAATTGTCCAATCTGTTGTCCCTGTCAAGCCATAAGATCGGAAGAGCTTGGGTGCAAGTAAACTGACAGTTGTTCCTCGGAAAAATAATTCTCTTCCATAGAAATCAGGGTCAAGGTACAGGCTAAGGGCGTTTAAATCTGTCTCGGAATTCCCAATGTGACGGATTGACCTTAATTGGAGGAAAGATGAATTGAATCGGATGCTTTGACACGTTTTTCCTAATTGGTGTTCCATAATTTTCATCCCCGACGATTGTGGCAGAATTCCTTTTTGGTAGTTTGGATTCATGGAGAATATCCATCTGTGTCAAATTATACAATTTTTTTTTACTAAGTTTTATATTTTAACTCAATTTTTTAAAAAAAAATTTTTTTCCCTAGAAAAATAAATTTTCTGGATGTTTTAAATTTTTGTGTATTTTTTTTAGTTAAGACGAGATTTTTCGATGTTTGTATCGTTTCTAGTTCTATTTTAAAGCGTACTCTATGTTTCTACAGTATTTTACTACTACTAGGGGTACCATCCATAGGCGCATTTATATAACTTTCTGATTGGCTCCTACCTCAGCTGACCTTGTATTGGAAATCCAATGCATGGTCATTGCACTGAGGTGGAATTTCGGCAGAATTGTTTACCTACCACTAGGGGTACCCTCCCTAGGTCTAATCTAAACCATTTCAATTAATCTGAGCAAACTAAATTGACAACGCTTTCTTACTATACATATAAGATCATACTGTCCAAAAATTAATTCAGTTCTGGTGACACTAAGCTTATGCAAACCATATTCCTACCGATCGCGTCACCAGTTATGACGTCAGCGAATCAATGACGTCATTATTAAGCATTACTTGTACGGGTAGAACTTTTACGTTGTCTAGACAAATCGAATCACTTTCGGTTGGACTCAAATCTTACAAAATCGACAATCACTTTTTTCTTTGGACAGTCTGAGCATTCCTTGCAGGAAAAGTTGTCAAATATTGCAAAATCACCCATCAAATTTGGTTTGGACAGTATGAGCTTACCTAGTACGGAAGTTGTCGAGTTAGTATGTACATACTTATAAAAATGACTCACACTCCAAAATGATTGCAGAAACACTTCATGAGACCACATTTGACCAAGTAAGAGAATTTCTCTAAATGTCTGACATTGCTTCGAAACATTTCTCCTTGATCAATACAATCCTCCCTGTGATGAAGTGTGAACGTTTGAACTCGACTTTCACACTCATTGCTCAAAAATTGTAAAATGAGTATTAATAAAAATATTGAGAACGGAAAAAATGAAGGTGCCATTCCGACAGGACTGGACTCGGATGAGTGACTGAAGGAATTAAAGGAGGTGGATCTCAGATTATGTAATAATATTATGTAATGGGATCTTTTGTGTGTGTCTATTTCTGGGGAAAAGGGCGTATCTCATTTCACGAGTCAGGATTTCCTTCCTTCGACCTTTACATCATGTATATTTGAGTTATTACATTAGGACAACAGATTTGTACAGGGTGTCCCAAAAATGTGTGTATTAGAAATTGCGGATTCAACCATTCTAAGAGTTTTTCCAGAGGTCACAAAATGCTGCCAATTCTGTCCGGGAATCTATAGCCGTTCCCTGCGTGCGGTATCCTTTTGTACTGAAGAGAACTTTAAATGACTGAGTAAGTTTTACTTTAATTTTTGTTTGGGTCAATTTTTCTGAAACACCATGTACATACATATTTATATTCATGATTGTAAATAGGCGAAGGTAAGAATGATTTGGAGAGAAAGCGTAGCAGGAGAAGAGTATAGGATCGATAACTTTCACCGTCCGTCTGTTCCTGTACTCTCACTAATATACACATTCCACTTACTACGTAAAAATAGCAAAAGCAAGGGTTGTTTGTGTCTATTTAGGTGGGTCGGTTCACTCACTCAACAAGATTATGTCTGGGCTGATCCGATCAAACGAACTGATAGTTTATTCTTAGGGCGATGATCAACGGAAGTACATTATTCTGATGTTCCGATCACATCAAATAGATTGGAGTTTGCCTTTGTAATTTTTCAGTCAGTTTCAGGTTGGTCTAATCGCAATCCCGAGAAATTATCAGAATAATATTTTATTCTATTTATGAACATTAGTCCCTATGAGGTTCACTGTTCACGCGTACAGTTTGTCAATTTTAAAATGAACCCTTTCCCCATCTAGTTTGAACTGCTTCGCCATAGACAAGAGTTGTCCTGTGCTATCTTGTAATCCTGTGCTTAGGTTGTTCTGGAGTCAAATCATCTGTGATGCTAATATTTGCGTCTGCTAATTTGTAACAATTAGAAAATACTTGTCTCTTCTCAGCGAAGGAATCCAATTTGAGTAGAAACGGGATTCATTTGTGTGGAGTCGGTTTTCCAAGGGGAATTTACAATAACATTATTCAATGTCATTATTCGGTCGGTTTGTACATACTTATATACAGGGTGTCTCAAAAGAATATGAACACTTTCAAAAATTCATAGTTTCCAAAGTATGTACCGAATTTTCGAAACAAGTATTTTTAATGAAATTTTGAACGAACTTGTTTTTTTAACAATTTTTACATTTTACGATTTGCGAACCGTATTCCCGATATAACGACCTCTCCTTATTTTGCACTCCCAGAGCCTAATGACGTTATTAGCATGCGAAATTCCGAGGGTTTTAAAATTTCAAGCCTATCTCGGATTTATAACATTGTCAAAAATAAAGTTTAACGCTGATTTTGAGACTTTCAAAATTTCGAAAATAAATTCCGAACATTTCCAAAAGGAATTTGGAATTCTTTTTCGAGATTTTCAAATTTCAAAAATCATTTTCAAAATTTCGATATTAGGCTCCGAGAGTGCAAAAATTAAAACAGGCCGTTGTATTGGGAGTACGCTTCGCTAATTCTAAAATATAGAAATTGTTAAAAAACAAGTCCTTTCGAAATTTCAATAAAAATACTTTTTTTGAAAATCTGGTCCCTACTTTGGAAACCATGGATTTTTGAAAGTGTTCATATTCTTTTGGGACACCCTGTATTGTATTTAAAATTAATTCACATTTTCATGTTTAGGTCATACTCTCATACTCATACGACTGCGTCCTAGTACAAGGAATCGTGCAATTGGAATTTCGAGGGTAGGTAGAAATACTAGGAAATCTACAATCTTAAAACCATTACTAAGAAATAAGGTGTAAAAAAATGTGTACGTAATTAACAACAGTCTGTGCGTAATTGTATCTTAATTGGATTCACGATTTCTGTGTCAAGAATAAAGAGAAATGTGGTTGTATCAACACTGCCGAATGACCCGAGATGCCGAGATGGTAACGGAAAGGACGGTATGAGCGGATGTAGCGAATGTCCAATTTACTTCGATAATTTGTGTTTTCAAGGGACTCCGGGAATAACTCTCCGGACTGCGCTGTTCGACTCCCGATTTTGAACCCGAATCTTAAAACGTTCAGAAGAAAAACGATTCCGCAAATTCCAGGAACAATCAACAGAGGGCCCAATATTCTGTGGGCAATTATAAAACCGACTACTCTACAAACGCATGATGAACAGGCGAGTAGACCGATTGCCGGAGCGTATGGTCCAAGTAATTGGTCAATCGTGGAATGCAGTAGTTGGAATGAACGGTAGAAGATATGCATTTCGAATTTTCGCTCAACTCTGTCGGTTCCGGATTGGTTCCTATATTTCAAAAAATATACGACAGAAGGTATAAGCACAAGAATTGTAGACATTGCTGGTTTTGCAAACTATGCAGTGTTTGAGACTGATCCTTACCATTCAATTATTCAGTAACCAGTGAGTCCTTTCTCGAATAACGAGGGAAGAATCCAATTCGATGAAATAATAGACTTTCATTACGTGTGCTTGCTGAGAACATTATGATTTTACAAGCCGATCAACAAATATTATATAGAAGTTGAGTAATATTTTGGAACTGCAGGAAACGTTAAAAATTTATTCCAACACAAAGCGCAGACATAAAATACGTCAGGAGGAAAATCCTGGACGTACCGTTACGTATGTTATCATCGAAATTGAAATGACTCTACATCGACACCTTCCACCTCTAGGCATTTGTAATGGATTTCTCTGAAATTTTCGCTTGTATCCTGAAAAATGTCTGCGGTTCAAGTAGACTTTATTTTTTAATATAAATAAATTTTCAAAAAACAAAATATTCATTTGTACGATAGTGATTCTTAAGTTCAGCAGCGCCAAGCCCATTCATAGTTCGGACGGTTTAGGCACCCCGAATTCGGCAAAATTCTCATGAATATTGGGTGCAATATGTTGTTTTCGAATTCATGTTAATATATTTACAAAAAAACTGAATACCTCGTAGAGCGTGGGCTGCTGTCACGAGACTTCGAGGCAAATTTCAGAATATATCCATTTTTAGGTGAAGACAAGAATCCCCAGGAACGAAAATTTTTTCCACGTCTAACCGTTTCACAAATAATTGTTTGTACATATGGCTGATAAATATTTATTGTTCTACTGTAAGCACACACCCTGAAAGAATTAATTACTGAAACGTTTACTTCCTTTCAACATCAACTTCCTCTAACGAGACAACTATATTCAACACTTTCATGATTAGGTCATACGAGTACCACATACGATGACCACATAACGTTAAGAGGTAGGGATGACCACATAGCGTTAAGAGGTAGGGATGACCACATAGCGTTAAGAGGTGGGGATGGCCATATAACGTTAAAATATGGAGATGACAGCGTAACGTTAAGAGGTGGGGATGACCATATAGCGTTAAGAGGTGGGGATGGCCATATAACGTTAATAGATGGAGATGACCAAATAACGCTAATGGGTGAGGTACCTACATACAATTTTTGTTTATAAAGCTAGTAACATTATTGTGTTTTGACCAAAGGTACGTACGTATTTTCTCACATTTCGAAAAAAAGACTAAAATGTAAAAGGTCGGGAAGACATGGAGAAATTCCGTGTCTTCGGTCGCCATATTACTAAATTAATTATTCAAATTCTTGTACTACAAGTTAATTAGATGCACACAATGAAATATTCATCAAAGTATGGCCCATCTTGTTTCGAATAAAAAACTTTATTAGCTATCACTTGAACAGGAAATGGAAGTATGCGATATTTATTTGGGTTAATTGAGTCCACAGTTCTAAGTAACTCAAACTTCAAACATAAACACATCTTGTTTTGTTCGAAATAAATGCTTCCGCATAGGTTTGTGGAAGTTAAGTCCGAGAAAAGAGGTCATTTTCTTCACGTCGTTGTGATTCGCCTTGACTGTTCTTCAACATGAAGTTAATTCTCATGCTAACACTTTTTGTACTTCTCCAGTATTCCGTAAGTTAAATTAATTTAATTTGACCATTACTCCTAGAGACCAATTACTGATAACTTGAACTTGATCAGATACAACCGGCCAAAGGTTTAGGGGGGTCAGGGTTTAGTAACTTTTTTAGCGGGTTCAAGAAAAAACCGAAGAGCGATGACAGCGGAACTGAAAAAGCTGATCACAAGAAAAAAGATAACCGTTTCAATGTTCACAAGAGAAAACACAAAGGTGACTTATATGATGACAGGGGGAAAGATAAGTTAGACGATGACGGTCACAGCAAAAGAAAACACAAGGGTGACGTATATGATGACAGGAGAAACGACAGGTTAGACAATGATGGTCACAGCAAAAGAAAACACAAGGGTGACAATGGTTACAAGAAAAAACACAGGGGTGACGATGACAATCCGGGGCAGGAGGACAGGCCAAGGCAGGAAGACAGGCCGAGGCAGGAAGACAGGCCAAGACAGGAAGACAGGCCAAGGCAGGAAGACAGGCCGAGGCAGGAAGACAGGCCAAGACAGGAAGACAGGCCGAGGCAGGAAGACAGGCCGAGGCAGGAAGACAGGCCGAGGCAGGAGGACAGGCCGAGGCAGGAGGACAGGCCGAAGCAGGAAGACAGGCCGAGGCAGGAGGACAGGCCGAGGCAGGAGGACAGGCCGAAGCAGGAGGACAGGCCGAAGCAGGAAGACAGACCGAAGCAGGAAGACAGGCCACAGCAGGAGGACAGGCCGAAACAGGAAGACAGGCCACATCAGGAGGACAGGCCGAAACAGGAAGACAGGCCGCAGCAGGATGACAGGCCGAAGCAGGAAGACAGGCCACAGCAGGAGGACAGGCCGAAACAGGAAGACAGGCCACATCAGGAGGACAGGCCGAAACAGGAAGACAGGCCGCAGCAGGATGACAGGCCGAAGCAGGATGACAGGCCCAAGGAGGAGGACAGGCCGAAGCAGGACTCAGGGCCGAAAGACCCATTCCGTAAGTTCGCCAATATCTTATTAACTATTCTGCTGTCCGTATTCTTTAATAACTTTTTTAAAAACTTGTCAGTGGAATCATACAGATGTGAAGGAGATGGGAAGTACCCTTACCCTGGGAACTGTGCTAAATACATAAACTGCCCGTCCAGTGGCGGAAACCCGACTTCCGCTGAAGAATGTGAAGTGTCAAAAAAGTTTCACACACTTTCAAGAAGTTGTGAAAGGCAGGAGATCGTCATTTGTGAAAGTAATGGAAACTTATCAAAAATATAAAAAAGTGTAGATCTTAAAATTGTTATTACAAAATAATTTGTTACTTCGTCGCAGTGTGTAAGGCCCCGCTAACTATGCCAGATATGACATCAAAGAAACATTTCATCAGGTGCATGAAAGGTAACATTGCTCAAAGATATCAGTGTAAGGATGGACAGTATGACGGCGCAGGGACAAGATGTGATGGAATGAGTAAAGACGCACAGTTTAACCCAGACGAACATGCCACGCTCGACAATCCCAATGACATTGAACAGTTTACACAGGATTGGGTCAATGGTACATGATTATAATTATAATTGTTTAACTTCTTACTCCGACAATAAAACAATATTTTATAATTTAAATAGGATCACAAGGAAAGAAATAAATCAAGAAGACAATAAAGGAAAAGGAAATATAAGGACATACAAATTATTGTTCGTAGTAAAAATAATTGCTTAGCTAATCAAAATAATTAGTACTTAGCTAATAGGAAATCAAAATGACTGAAATGTTAAGGAAATAAAAATAAATAAAAATAATTGAATCATCAAATGTACTATTTTCGGAATTTATTATTGAGAACACCCCGATCTGAAATCATTTATCAAAATAGCTGCAATTAAATGACTGACTGACTGTGTTTTTTTAATGTGTCGCTCTAATTTAGAATTTCTCCCCTTCATGAGGAATGGATCATGCTAAGTGAAGCTACCCTGCTATCATACATATAAATCAGTTATACATTCGCGGCATAGGTAAGGACAGACGGTCCTTACCATTTTGCTATATGCGGAGACTTCGACTGCCACGAACTTCTACTGAATGAAATGAAAAGTTTTCAAGTTGTTTCTGCTGTAGCACAGGGGATATCTACATGCTAAACTGATGTGCCTCGGAATTTTTATCTACCCTGTAGAAAATTCAGCAAGAAAATATGCTTCATACTAGTTTAACGTAACGAATTGATTTAATTCACATAAACGACCATATAAAGTTAGGAGATTATTAGAGAGACGTATTTGCTCTACTATCTGCAGTTCCATGCTGCCTGGAGCGGTCAGGTGGACAGTTTGTATTGCTTTGGTTGGAATATAAACGCTGTTCGAAAAGCTGCGTGTGAGAACCATGCGTGCTTCTAATTTTTATGCCAATATAATATAACTAGGAATCCCGACCCCGCTAGCGGGGGGAGGGGGGGGG
>JAQFYE010003083.1:0-16201 GCA_034694305.1 Protaphorura glebata
AGGTGAACTCGAGTGTCACCTTTCCACCACGGAAGATAGGGCAAAATACACGTGTCACCCATCCAAACCTAACTTCCTTCGTTTTCAACTCACTCTCTCGTTTTCCCTATTATTTCTTTCGCAGAATTGTATTCAGAACTTCAGTTTTACTATTTTCGTATTTGACAAGTGACTACGACCCACCCTGTACTTATTACGTAATTCAATCAATCCTGAAACTTTAAGAAAGTTATCTCAGAATAATCGGCACGTGGAGTCTAATGAGTACATAATTATATTAATTACATTGTTTTCGCATATCTCCTGCTCATATCAATGAAATAAATGAAATATATCTGCAATCAAATATCAATCACATTGCTCAACAATTAAAATTAATATTTTTGCCCTTGTACACACACATATTTAACTATGAGTATGGAGTGATGGAAAAATCTCAGATTCCATCAGTTCTCATTCATTATGGTTCAAATCTCATAATGCCAAACATGTTTGGCTGATCTGCCAAGTGTACCTTCTTTCTAACTTGTAATTGGCTTCCGCATTCACCAGTCAGCACATTTATGGACATGTTTTACATTCGATCTAATAAAGGGTATCGACGAGGTTGCATGGGAAAATCCCCATCAATGAGAAACATAATGGCTGAAGATGATTAGCCTTAAAAACTCGGGGTCACCCCCAGGGGGCGCCAAAGTTGGTTGTGCCCTTCACTCGTCACCGCATAAATGACCCCTACAAATGTTGTTCCACTTGTCGCTCTGTCACTTTTCTCTGCGGTCGAAGGTTGACACCAAGGTCAAGGGGCCACATTTTGACTTGACGTGTGATCTAAACCTTTGACCGTAAAGAAAAGTGCCAGAGGGAAAACTTGTTTGTCTCAGCAATGAAACTATTTTTGAAGCGGTCATTTTTGCGGTTCAGGGGGAACGACACACCCAACTTGGGCGCCCCCTGGTGGTGAACCTGAGTCTTTTAAGGCCAATCGTCTTAAGCTATTGTGCTCAGTAGGTTGAAGTTATATCACTGCAAAATATGAGTCAAATCGCACTTTGGGGGATTTTTTTTATGAACATGCGCCGATATCCTTTGGATTTCCAACTTTTTTCTATTCTTGCATACATTTACCAAAGAAACACCCGTTGCGAAACCAAGTTCCACATTGTATCTTCTGAGGAGATGCGAGAATCTGTTTGACAGTCTATCCAATCAGGGTAAACCTACGCACGTCATGACACACCTTACAGCAACTCTAATCTTCTCTATGTAGGTAGGTCATGACAGACTCGTGTACATACTGACACGGAGATTCATATGTATTTCTTTGACGGCCTGCGCTAAATACCTTAATATCACTTTGTTGTTCAGTCTGTTGTTAATATGTATTGCTTAGACGCTAAAATGGAGGGCGTATCATAAAATAAACAACATTCTATACGAAAACATTATTCTGGATGGAATTAGCTTTTCTGACTCTATAGCCGAACATTACAATGAGGGTTGTCCAGGTCAGTATTAAATTTCATGGAAGCTTTTTATATCAAAATACCCGAGAATGCAAATTCTTTTTCAATGTGTATTCTTTTAAGTAAGCCAAAGTTGTCCTAAAATATTATATATTTCAGTTATGGCCTACAGTATGGCAAAAATGGATTTTCATCGTGTGATTTTGGCAGGCAACGAAGATAAACTTATATACGTCTACTTATGCAAGGTTTTGAAAAATTGGGGTTCAAGGCCCTAGAGGCTTCAAATCAAACAGGGACTGATATCTCGCAAGCCGTACATATTGGAGACTATCAGGGATATAGTCGGAGAGTTGACTTATTTCTCGACTCTAACATAAGGTGATAATTAATTCGCTCATAGAAAGATCTAATAACTAGTTTCAACGTAATTATTGAAACAATTGAATTCATTCATTTCGGATGTGAATGTAAGACGCCACGTCAATATGCGAATACAGATTAGAATTAATCAGTACCCTTGGCAATTAAAACAATTTCCCAGCATGTTTTAAGTAATGAACACGTGTTGCAATCGTCTCACCATAATTCACTTCAACATGAAGAGAACACCAAACAAGAGCAGGTAAAACGTAGTAATGTCGATATGAGCAAAGAAGTTGGTAAATTCTCAAGTCGTCAAATTTTTTTAACCTTGCCGATGTTTTCAAAAAAATTAAATCGCAATACATTTTAATGGTTTGACGCAACTCTTTATTTATTTTAAGAAATGCTTGATTTTATATAATCAAATAACCGGTCACGGTCGCTGATAATAATCTAATCCGTAATTACATCTACGTAATTACGTGGCGTCTTACATCCTCAACTCTTACACACATGTCAGAAATTAATCCATGGAATTGTTTGAATGGTTGCGTCAAAACTAGATTATTCAATTTTCTGGGTTTATTGCTTACAAGGGAAGCACATCCGCTGACGTATGTCATCCACGACGATTTTTTATTATTTAACCGCATACCATTTGGTGATATAAGATTTGTAATTTCTTTTGGTAATAATTTTCCCTAATTGCCTGCCAAAAATCATTGACATGGAAAACTGGAAATACAACCCCGACTTCTCTAACTAAATTGGTCCGACTAACTTGCATGGAACTAACTAGCGTAACAGCTCAATCTGATAAAAATCGACTCGGTCACAAAAATTCATAGCTGTTTCTTTGGCTGGCAGAACGTATTGCGACGAAGTGTTTTCGTGCAATGGGCATTGCTATAGTCGCAAAAAATAATGAAATTTTTTTGGTAAAGGTCCGATGAGTAATATTCCCGTAATCTTATCTCAAGATTAATTATTTTTTAAAAAATGAGAAAAAACAAACCTCTTTTTTTAAAAAATGAGTTGAAATGTTATAAAAAGAAATTAGAAAATGAAAGCTTACGTGTTTGATTATTAGCATGTATTTTCCCCCAGAAATCATTTTCGATTTTTGAAAACATTACAAATCTTTCCTGACAAAATTTCCCGTTCTAAAATCTTGAGATCAAACTCTTTGTACTCTATGGACTTTTGTAGAAAAAAATAGTTTATTCTGTTGCGACCGTTGCGCAAAACCATTCCTTTATATTTTGCGACCCTAGACACCTCTGCGAATTTTTGGGGATGGATCATTTCATAGCAGGTTGGATAGTTCCCTCGTAAGTAGCTTGTATAAAGGTCCGTGTTAATATTACATTGAGCGGAGTTCTGAATTGCTCCTCTAAAGTGCCACAATACAAATTTGAATATTTCCCAATTTAGTTATGAATTTTCAAGAACTAAGAAAATCAGTGGGGCTAGTGATAGTTGTCCTGTTCATTTTCGGTTTTCAGGATGCCGATGCCGAGGCACAATATTCTACAGAAGAACGTAATGCACTTGACAAGGTATAAGATTGTGTATTTAAATTTTCATCCCGTGACCAAACGAAATCAGATGTCACAAGAAACAAATAATTTCTTGCACTGGATACCTTATGTTACTTGTGTTGAAAAATCTGCATAATCTGATTCTGGATCTAATCTAACTGACATCTACTGACGTATCATAAATATTGTTTGTTTAATTTGATTTCAGTTCCGGCCAATGGTTATTGATTCCACTACGAACGACTACCAACAGGCTGACAGTTATCTCATACGATGGCTAAGAGGTTAATTTATACGTGTTAATTACGTTTCCGAATATAACCAAACTAAATAAAGTGATACCGTTCCTTAAAATTTGATTTCAGCGAGAGACTTGAATGTGATTGCTGCACGGAAGATGTTTATGGAAGTATGTATTTCAATTCAATGTTATTAGTCACTGTTCTTAATCTCTGTTCCATTCCTTAGAGTCTGAAATGGAGGGAGCATTATAAAATGGACAACATATTGGATGAAAACGTAATTCTTGATGGACTAGTGTACCCGGACTCCATGGACGAATTGGACAATCAGGGGAGTCCAGGTCAGTTAAAAATATTGGAAATAATGATTCCGGTACAAAATTTAAGCCAAGTGATTATACATACAATTTAGTCATGACCTACAATATTGGGAAAATGGATTTTCGTCGAGTGATTTTGGAAGGCAAGAAAGACAAGCTCTTCCGTCTATTTATGCAAGGTTTTGAGAAATTGGAATTCAAAACCCGAGAGGCATCCAACCAAACAGGGACTGATATCACAAAAGCCGTACGTATTGGAGACTATCAAGGATTTAATCGAAAACAACATTTGTGTATTGAATGTAGGCCAAGATTTAATAGATGTCTATATTTATAATTTCTAAAATCCTATCTCACCATCTTTTCCTTTACTTTTCTAGGTGTGACCTTCTCTCAAGAATATGTAAAAGCCTATGAAAGTAATTATCCAGGACTTCTAAAGTTACAAGTTCTTCTGAACAGTTAGTTTACTTATTTCTTAACCGTACAAATCGGTAATGTCAGAATTCAACTAATTGTTTGTCAAATTACAGCACCGAGGATCTATAATATCCTTTTCAGGAGTACAGTGAATTTACAGTCAATCAATACACGGGAAGCAACCAAAATATTTACATCAAACAGAACTGAATGGTCCGCCTTCCTTGACAAGTATATTGCACCGGAGAAACGATCTTACCAATTTGGTGGAACTAAGAATTAATACTTGATGATTCACATTTGTATTCAATACAATACTACGGAATACAATAAAATTTTGAGAAATTAAAATATTGTTTACTAATACAGAAATATGAGTTTTGATTCTTGACAATTATTAAAGTGGGATAGCTTTCATGTCATCTCATGTTGCGATATCCTTTAACATTTGCAGCATTTTTTATCATGTCGTCCTCTAAATCTCGCTATAAAATTTGTCCACGGGCTGTCACCCAGTCGCGACTGTTTATTTCATCTAATCTCCCTTGCACCATGACGATTTGCGTGAACTTTATATTCGGTTATATAATTAAATAAGACCTAGATTCATTTTTAAATTTTTGCGTAAAAAGTTACGTGGGAATCAATCGACGGTAAGTGTAGCATGTTAAACCATGCACAAAATCTTCAAGCAATAAGAAATTGTAATAAAAAAATAATCGTCCAATATTATGGCATAAATACATTCCCTCGATACAGGAAGAAAAAAAAATACTCGGGGATGTTTTACGACGAATGTCAAAACTTAAAAAAATTATTTCTTTACAACATTGTCTTAATTACATGGATCAAATCTTTCCTCTAATTAAAATGTTACCCAATTTTTAAATTCTCACCATATCATTTAAGACGCGTAATTAGTGATATCATTTCCCTACACATCAATCAGGTTTTATTTGTTTTTGTGAAAAACATTAACTTGTGGGATTTAATACACAAATTATAATTAAATTATAATAAAAGCTGAAAATACGTCGCAGTTTACTCCATTCCTTTCAAGGTTATTCATAATCAATGCTTTATTCCCAATGTCGTCCACACATTCCTGGGCTTAACTTAATTAATACCCTGTACTTACGTATTATTGATTGGAATCAAGGCATTACAGAAACTTCCATAGATGTTTTTCTATTTTTCTATTCCATTCCTGAAAAATCAACTCGTGTATTCTCAGGGAATTGGACACATTAACTGTTTTACATATCCGCATTTCAATCAGATAACAAACTCGCTCACTAATTAAAATTTATTATTCTGACTCTATGCACAAATGTTTAATTATACGTACTGAAAAGGGAATAAGATTTCTTTTGAGATATTCTCTGGCGCATGTTATCCAAGCTATTGGTGATATAAACCCATATATAAATCAATTTCTTCGCAGTCCAACTACTCATCTTGGTGTTATAAGTATTCAAATTAGCAATGAATTGAAACTGAATATATACACGAGTAATAATAAAAAGTCAAACAAATTGTCAATTTTGAAAAGTATAGACCATATTGGGTTGGTTGAAATTATTAGCCACCATTAGCTACCATTAATCCAAAGTGTGGAGTTCGAGTTCCGTAATTCTACGTATTCTCAAAGGTAATCATTTAAAGAAATACCTCCTTTAGTACCATTGATACTTCTAACTACCACATCATTTTCATTCATGTGGATTCCTTTTCCGTTCACTGCACGCACTGCAAATACTTTTATTCATATTTTACGAAAGACGTGTCGACTTTTTTTCATATTTTACGAAAGGCGTGTCGACATTTTTCATATTTCACTAAAGGCGTAACTACTTTCTTCGTATTTCAAGAATGACGTCTCTACGTTTTTCAAATTTCACGAAAGGTGTATCTACTTTTTTAGAAGATACGCCTTTAGTAAAATATGAGAACTAGATACCCTTATCAAGGGGAAGGAAGACGATAGTTTAAAATGGTAGAGTTTTATACTTATTAAGATGACCCGACCTATTCAAGGTCAAGAAAGTACATGTGGTCTCTCTCTGAAAGTTGAAAAACTATGGGTTAAAGTGCATGTGAAGTACAATACGGTTAAGGCTGAAGTTAAGGCGAAGTCATTCGTGTCATCCTTCTTGATTGTACAATATATTTCCCCGTCCTTCTAGATGACTTCCCCTCAGCCAATCCCATGTAGTGAGGAGATGCCGGACGCGATTGGGATCATCGGTGTAAGCTGCCGTTTCCCAGGAGCAAACTCCGTAGATGAGTACTGGAATTTACTTTGCAGCGGACAAGATGGAATTATAAATTACCCACAAGATCGTCCAATTCCAAAATTCGGCCCTTTCTCTGAGGATGACTATCGTGCATCACGCGGCGGATATCTGAAATGTCCAATTGATGAGTTCGACCCTGGTTTCTTTGCAATTAGTCCTCGAGAGGCTGAGCAAATGTCTCCACAACAAAGAATTCTTCTCGAAGTCACGTGGGAGAGTTTAGAAAATGCTGGAATTAATCCTGACAGCATCAAAGGAACTAAAACAGGCGTTTTTGTTGGGAGTTGGGCTCATGAATTTGATACAGATGTCCTCCCAAATAGCAAAGATTTCAATTTAGCTTCACGAATCGGAAATTCGTTTAATTCAACATCAGCTCGTGTCTCCTATCAGTTAGGTCTTCGAGGGGTGAACATTGCAATAGAATCAGGATGCTCATCATCAATGTCTGCAATTCATTTAGCCTGTCAAAGCCTTAAAAGAGGAGAAAGTCATCTGGCGATTGCTTGTGGAGTGAACATATTGCACGAAGCTCATGATCCGAAATCCAATGCATTCCTTTCAACAGATTATCATTGTAAATTTTTTGATGAGTCTGCTAATGGTTTTGTTCGTTCTGAAGGATGTGGTGTCATTGTGCTCAAACGGTACTCGGACGCAATAAGGGATGGCGACAATATCCTTTGTGCCATCCGAGGTTCGGCCATGAACAATGATGGACAAAGCACTAGTTTTGGAACACCCAGTTCAATTGGCCAAACAGAAGTAATGAAAGATGCTTTGAAAAATTCAAGAGTGGATCCATTGGATGTAACCTACGTTGAAGCTCATGGGACGGGGACAGCAGTCGGGGATCCAGTCGAGTTTACTTCAATGCTTCAAGCTTATGCCTCGGGTCAAAGGAATCATCCGCTAATCATCGGTTCATGCAAATCAAACATTGGGCACACTGAAGCATCAGCTGGTATAGCCGGGGTAATCAAAACATTATTATGTTTAAGAAATAAATGTATTCCACCCAATTTACATTTCAATAAGGTAAATCCGAAAATTAATTTGGATTTGATCCCCGCAATTGTTCCGACAGAAATAATGCCTTGGGTATCTAATAAGAGAATTGCGGGCGTTAGTGGTTTTGCTTTCGGTGGAAATAACGTTCACGTCATTATACAAGAGGTAACTGATATCAATAATGATACCTTCAAATCAAATCAAGCTAATGCTCCAGATATTCAGATAGTCACTCTGTCTGCCAAGTCTGCGCCAGCCTTGGACATGTATATCGAAAATTACGTCGGATTTCTGAAACAGAAACCAGATCTTGATTTGGGAGACATCGCATTTACGACCACCAATGGTCGAGCACATTTCGATCATCGTGTGGCTATTTGTGCCAAGAGCACTTTGGATTTATGCGCAAATTTAGAAAAAAAGAATTTTGAGATTGGTCAATGTCAGGGAACGAAACGTAATGTAGGTTTTCTTTTTACTGGACAAGGGTGTCAGTATGCAAACATGGGACTCAGCTTGTATAATAACTTCCCAGAATTCGGAAAACATTACAACGAATGTAACGCTGTTTTCGAGAGACTATTTAGTCTAAGTTTTCTAGACGTTTGGAAGAATAGCGAGTTGTTGGAAAGAACAGTTTATTGTCAGCCTTCTATATTTTGCATCCAATATTGTCTTACTAGGCTTTGGGCGGAGATGGGCGTAAAACCAGATTACGTCATAGGGCACAGTACTGGGGAATTCGCTGCAGCGGTATGTGCTGGGATTCTATCGTTAGAGGACGCAATGTCTTTGGTTTTAGAGAGAAGTAGTTTGATTGATACCGTTGATAGCGGTGCAATGTTGGCCATCAAAACGAATGAAACTAACTGCAACTCTCTTATTCTTCAGTTTGCTAAAATGAATCCTACTCTATGGGTTGACATTGCTGCTGTAAATTCGCTAGAGGAAGTTGTCGTTTCTTGTAAGCCAGAAACCGTCGTTTTATTCTCGCAGTTTTGTTCTAGTATGTCAGTTCATACAAAGAAGATAAATGCAACCCACGCTTTCCACTCCAGAGATATGGACTCAATTCTAGAAGATTATAGAGTAAAGGCAAGAATGGTAAAACACAGTCCTCCGAGCTGTACGTTTATATCAAGCGTTTATGCCAAGGAGTTGGATGGACAGAATTTTGATTCAGAGTATTGGGTCACTCACTTGAGGCAAACGGTCAGGTTCTCCGAAGCTATTGAACTATTGACTCAAAAATGCAACATCTTAATTGAGATAGGTCCAAATCCAGTTCTACTTCCGTTTGCGATGTCCTGTCCGAAATCGTTACCGGATATTCTGTTTTGTCCGTCATTAAGACGGAATCAAGAAGATACAGAATGTTTGACTCGGTCCCTAAGCAAACTTTATGTTGCGGGCATAAACATAAATTGGGGCGCATGGCTTGGGGATGACAATCGTCGTCGACCAATACAACTTCCGTTCTATCCTTTCCAACGAAAAAAATATTGGATACAAGAACCCAGCTCCCAGTCTCATACTTTTGGACAACTAAATATGGGGAAGAAAGTACCACACCCGCTGCTAGGTTTTCGAATTCCTTCATCTCAAATAAACACTATTTTTCAAAATCCGATTGACACTCAGTGTATTGAATTTCTTGTCGATCACAAAATAGGCGATACAGTCATCATGCCAGGGATGGGTTTTCTCGAAATCGTAGTAGCGGCAGGGAAACAAGTTTTGATAGCATCGGACATTTTAGCGTCTGGACCATTGGTAGTTGAAAACTTCTCCATATTAACCGCCATGAAATTAGATGGTGAAAAGGGGAATAATTTGCTTGAAGTGATTGTTAGCTCTGATTTCGATGGAATGGCAGACGCTCAAAGACAAGTCATGATATTAAGTCTTGAAAATAGTGCAGAGGGCGCCGGCGGATTTGAGAAATGGAAAAAACATGCCTTAGGTGTCGTCTCTCTGTGTCCTGAGATAGAATTCCCGGCTGATAATGTAGACACCTTGACTTCTAGAATGACTTTTCACCATAATATTGCTGAAGTTTATCGAAAGTTGTCTAGCCGTGGGTACAACTTTGGTCCGAGGTTCCGAACTATTTTCTCATTATGGACTAGTTCATCAGAAGCGGTTTCCGAGATTTATTGCCCAGAAGGGATCGACCCATATATTTGCCATCCCGTCGTCCTAGATGCGATGCTACAAACAGCAGCCAGTCATTTCATTCTCGACGCGGAGGAGAATTCTGATAAAATAATGATTCCAATTGGATTAGGGAAATATGTCCGGACAGGTACTAGGTTGACGGAGAAAATGTTTTGCCATTTCTGTAAAGAAACATCCAAGATTTCACTCTATGCCGAGTCCGGTCAACTGTTGGCTTACTTTCAAAATGTGGAATGGATGTCCACAACGGTTAGTTCAATGCTAGAAAATTTGGACTCTGCCGCTTTGAAAATCCCAACGTTCTATACTGAATGTTGGCGCCTGATTCCACATCTGAAATCAATTGTTACAAAGGAATTAATTATAGCGTCAAAAGAGTCCACAGAGACCAATAAGTTCATTTTGAGTTGCGGCGGACAAGAATCCTTGATAAAATCCATCAAAATTATTGACAATATTACTGTCGTTTACATCATGAAATCCATACAAGAATGTGGTTGGCTTTGGTCTGTTGGTCAAACTTGTAGTAGAATTATAGAAGACTGGAATTCCAGACTTCCGATGGAGCTTAGGAGTCTTAAAATAATCCCGTCGTACATTAATATTCTTAGTAAGGAAGGTTATTTTGATAACAATTCCATCGTCTTCAAATCTTTACCGTCCATAGCTCAGTGTGACGAGTTGATTAAGGATATCACCTACACAATGAGTGCGCTCGACAGCTCAGCTGACCATGTCACTTTTGACTTGGTCAGGCATTGCGGAACACACTTGACGTCTGTTTTGAAGAATCAAGTATCCGGAATATCTGTTTTATTCCCGGAAGACGAAAACAAACCCAGTTTAAAAGATTATTACAATACAGCGGTGTCATTAAAAGTCCATGCCGACATTGTGACTTCCATGTTTGTCGACACTGTCATGCCATTGGCAAATGATCAAAGTGAGAATGGCTTAAGGATTCTTGAAATCGGGGCAGGGACTGGGTCAGCATCCGTCCGAATCCATCAGCGGTTGTCCGAACTCAATATTCTCCATACATATACATTCACCGATATTTCAAAATTTTTTCTTCAGGAAGCGAGTAAAAATTTTGGTTCCAAATTCGACTACCAAGTTCTGAACATTGAAGATGACCCACTTGAACAAGGATTTCAGCCAAATCATTACGATGTTATAGTTGGGTTTCAGGTTGTCCATGCAACTAAAAGCTTGACAAAAACATTGGAGAATATCCGAATGTTGTTGAAACCTGGAGGAGTTTTAATTCTAGGAGAATCATTTGTCACCCCATATTCTTTAACGCTCATATTTGGTCTTCTCGATGGTTGGTGGATGTTTAATGATTTTCGTGAACTGAGTCCTATGGTGGATTCACAAGGGTGGAAACAAGTACTCCTTCAGTCAGGTTATCGGGATATCCAGACTGCAGACATAATTAATCATTACTGTGGTTGCCTGGTCGCTAGAACTGGTCACGGCCACACGTACCTGACCATGAAATCAAAGATATGGTTCATTATTACGGATGAGTCGGAATTACAAATGTCATTGGTAGATTATTTGGAAGGTCTCAATCGGTTGGTCATTACGATCAAGTTAAGTGATTTTGGTACTCAAATCCGTCATACTTCAACGTCTTACACGGTAAACGCGGAGGCGCCATCCTATATGATTGCATTGTTCGAAGAATTTATTAACTTTGACATTGAAGGTATAATATTCATGTCAACTGTACCATCAACTCAGCTAAGTCTCGACATCGAGGTTATTCAGAAAAAGTTGTGTGGAGGGATTCTCTCCATAACTCAGGCAATGTTTAAGCACTTTGATTCCAAGAATAGAAAACCAGGATTCCTTTTACTGACTAGAGGAGTTCATTATGTAAACGGGGTGGACTCAGTGCCTGGCGATCCAAACATGGGAGCAGCCTGGGGACTTGCGAAAGTATTCGGTGTCGAAAACAATGCATTCGATGTCCGACTAATAGACCTGGATCAGAACGTTAGTCTTGTAAAGTGTGAAGATATTCTATCTCAATTCTGGACTCGTAGTCAGGAAAAATATTTGGCCATTCGAAACGGAAACCTATTTGTCCAAAAGATGGTGGAAATGCCTGAATATGCGCCACCATTAAAATTGCCAGATACGAAAAGGTTTGCATTTTATTCAGAAGGGTCAACTTTAGATGATTGTGTGATACGCTCAGCGCCTGTCCACAAATTGAAGTCTGATGAAGTTGAGGTTCACACTCACTCTTTGGCCCTAAATTTCAGAGATTTGTTTGTAATTTTGAAACCAGAGGGCTTTCGTATATCAGAGGAATCCAGCACGATCGGCGTAGAGGTATCAGGAATCGTGTCTGCCGTGGGGAGTCAAGTCAGTAAATTTAAAGTCGGTGATGACGTTGTCGGTTTCAACTCAAGTGTAGGATTTTCGAGTCATGCCGTCGCTAAACAAAATTTACTTATTCAAAAACCTAAACATCTGTCATTCTCGCAAGCTGTTTCCCTACCTATTGTAGTTGCTACTGCATATGTCGGTTTGATTAAAATTGCAAAGCTGAACAAATCTGACAATGTATTGATTCATGCCGCAGCTGGCGGAGTTGGGTTGGCGGCTATACAAATTGCAAAACAGGTTGGAGCTACAATATATGCAACAGCCGGTAGTCATAGGAAACGAGCCTTTTTGCGGTCAATCGGAATAACGCACATTTACAACTCCAGGAATATTGATTACAAAGAACAAATAGAGATCGACACAAAAGGGGTTGGAATACATGTTGTGTTGAATTCACTAACTTCAGACGAGTTTAAGGAAGCCACCCTAGCAATATGTGCCCAGAATGCCAGATTTGTTGAAATTTCTAAAGTGAATATTTGGACGACTGCTGACGTCTTCTCTCTTAGGCCGGACGTATCATATACTGTCCTTTATTTGGATGCGAATACACTATCCGAAGGCGAAACATTCGATGAAGTTTGGAGTGTAATATATTCATTTCCAGAAGATTGGTATGCAAGTTTTCCAATAACTACTTTTACATTCGATCAGATTAAGGATGCTCACAAATACATGATGAAAGCGAAGCATATTGGTAAGATTGTGCTGACTATGCCATCGATTGATCCAACGTTAAATTCAACTGCGATAAGGTACAATTATTATGATCAGAATAGCTCATATCTGATCACTGGAGGTCTTGGGGGAATTGGGTTGGAAGTGTTGCGATGGATGGTTTCCGTTGGGGCACGGTATATTATTCTAGCTTCACGTAATCCTCAAGATGGCAGAGGAAGCGAGATGATAAGCTTCTTGAATCATACTTACGACGCACAGGTCCTAATCGTGGAGGCGAATGTAGGGATTATGTCGGACTGTGTACATCTGTTAGCACAGATCAAATCGGCGGGGTATCCGCCTCTCCGGGGAATCATGCATGCCGCTGGGTGCTTGGCGGATGGTACAATTCCGAATCAATCCTGGGAGAAAATTACTCAAGTATTCCGAGCTAAGGTGTATGGTGCATGGAACTTGCACACTTTGACCTTAAACTACGGCCTTGAACATTTTATAATGTTCTCATCAGTTGCATGTATTGTTGGAGCACGCGGCCAAAGTAATCATTCGGCGGCAAATTACTATTTAGACTCTTTAGCCAATTATAGGCATTCTCTTGGACTTGCTGCGTCATCTATCAATTGGGGTGCATGGTCAGAGGTTGGGACCATTATGGCCAAGACAGCAGGATTTTCAGATATTTCAGATTGTATATATCTATTTAGTCCGAGAAAAGGTATTGCAGCCCTTGAGAAATTCGTTCGAAACAAATATATTCATTCGTGTATTGCAGATATTGATGTGAAAACTCTTAAGGCAGTTTTAAATTCGGGTAGCTTATTCGATGAAATCAAGGTTGAGGCAGAAGTCGGATCGAAGTTTGAATATGCGTTGTCTGAGTTAGAGCAAAAATTATTTGAGGAATTGAAGGACGGAAATCGCGAGAAATTGATTCCGACAATTCAACAATTTGTAGAAGAAACATTGAAAAAAATATTAAGAATTCCGAGCCAAGAAACAATATCTCATGAGCAGAATTTTGGAACACTCGGCTTGGACTCACTTATGAGTATGGAATTCCGAAATATTTTACAGAAAATATTAAGAGGAAAATCATTGTCAATGAGTACAATTCAAGAAAATCCAACAATTCGTACTTTGTCTACTGAATTGGAAAAAATTCTGACGAATGAGTTACAACCGACCGAAAATTCAATCCTAAACGGTATGTAGGGATATGCCGCAAAGGTATCAGTTTTGTGTCCCATACTTTTCGTTTGATTTTTCAATATCCTTCATAACCATTCTAACATAACTTTGATTGCTTAATTTACACGTTTTTGCTCATGGTTAGACAAATCAAAATTGACAAAAATTGACCAGGGTCTCCGATCAAAATTTTATTCTTAAATTCTCTTTTATGTGCTACGCGTCTGCCTTTATTTGGCATCAGTTAGCTCCTAAAGTTTGTTCTCTCACAATTTCAGTATATGTGTTTCCAAAAACTTGGGGTCAATGTTACCTCAATAAAAGAGATGATGTTGCCAGGAAGCACCGAATATGTTTGTGTTAGGGGTCCCTGCTGTCCTATCTTCGTTAATTATTTAGTTAGCTGGTTGTTCTTTAAGTCAATTTAGTAAATAGAAATAATATAATGCCATATGAACCCCCAAAAATGTTCATGCTTTGTAACATTGACATAGCCATGTCATTTTTTCACAGGTTTGCCCTTCACATTTTTTGATTGCCATCTCAACGTCCAGGGTGTCCCTAAATGATGGCTCCACGTTTGATTTCATTATCCCGTCGAACGGATTATCCGATTCGTCCGGGACATGGCTTATAATGAAGCCAATAAACCTGACGTATGTTCAAGGATGTGCACTTTTGTTTTTCTGAACCAAAGGCCATCCTGTGTGACTGTTCAAATGCGTTGTTCACTTTTTTAACATAGGCTTGGATGGGTGAAAAATTGTTGAAATTCGCCGTTTCACATGACAACCGCTGTTATAATTAACGCCGGCTGTCGTTTCTCCGAATGAATTTGACCAAAAAATGATGGAGAAAGTTAAATTTTGTTGATTTTTCGTCCATGTAAGCCTATGTTAAAAAAGTAAACAACCCATTTGATCAGTCACAGGATGGCCTTTGGTTCAGAATAACAAAAGTGCACATCTTTGAACTTACGTCAGGTTCATTAGCTTCATTTTAAGCCATGTCCTGGTCGAATAGGATAATCCGTTCGACGGGATAATGAAATCAAACGTGGAGCCATCATTTAGGGACACCCTGTATGTATTCAGAAAACTTAAAAAAATTCATCCATCGAAATGCACCTTCTTTGCGCGTAGGATAAGGTCTCATACCAATAGGAGAGTTATAGTTGAAGCAAATATCCCGGAGATGGCAGTGCGGTCTGCATGGTACATTTTAAATCCTCCATGCACTTTAACATTAGAGCGAACTTCAACCTACTATAACTAACTTCGTTCCTTTAATTTGTTCGTGTTCGGTAATTTTTTTAAAAAATAGCAAAAAATTCACTTTAAATTATATCTGAACCCGGCGGAAATCAAAACAAACCTGCAAGCGTATTAAATTTTAAAGTGAGTTTCTCCGGATCTCTGTAATGTATTGTACCAGCCAAATGGCTATACAGTGCTATGCGTCACATGGCTTACATGCTATAGAGCCGAGAAACTCTCCTATAGAAAAAAAACCAGAAAAAGTAAGAACTCTTATCATGTAATTTTTCACAAGATTGCCTTCATTTACTCTCTAGTTTAATTAAATGTGTTAGGTGCGATAAGGTTAAAATAATTCTCCAGAATAGTGAACTTTTTTGTAGACAATTAATCTGAAGTGACTTAAAAACAAAATTAAAACGAGATTTGATGTGAAATCCTATTCCTTTTATACACTGAAATATCCTGGTTTTTCGTTTTGTTTCCGGTTACCGTAAAATGCCGATCACAAACCCGGGTTACTAATTAAACTAGCCCCTTTTAGATCCGGTTTGTATTCGGGACCGGTTTGTAATAATTAAAATCCGGAATTCAAAAGTTGAAACTGAAAAGACTGCGCGGCTATAATAGTTAGTGAGTCATAGAAAGTACCCGATTTGTATTCGAGCCCTGGTCACTATTCAGCTCCAGGTTTGTAATCGGTATTTTACGGTATTCCTGTTTTAAATTTAACAATCTACAAGATTTTCTTTTTCAGTTAAGGACTACTGAAACAACAAACTAGCATGGCCATTTACCTGTGTTTTTCTCGGTTGACCAGTTTGACTATCCT
>JAQFYE010003084.1:0-16200 GCA_034694305.1 Protaphorura glebata
TCAGTGGTACAGACCTCAATTCCGTTGAGAACCCAACTATTCGGTCAGTATTCGGTTACTATTCGTTCCATCCCTAGCTTATATATTCAAATGCTTCCTCAAAGGCACGCTATGTTGTCGGAAAAATATTCCAATAGTGTATACCTCGTCAAAAGATTTCGTAGTAGTAGGAAAGCAATCTTCGTCATAAATATCTCTTTGAATATAACCCTAGCAGTTGGAAAACGCTCCAATGTAGAAATACGTTGAAAGGTACGTCGGGTCAAGGTCCTCGTACCCAGCTCAGGTGTATCGCTTGTGAGTAAGCACCCTCTGGTGACATGATATCGTAATTATTTTTTGAAAACTTTTGTAGAATTTTCAATCTTTATAATCTTGGTGGTGGTCGAATGTACGAATCAATGTTTTGAACCGTTTCATCTTGACATGCTCTAGCAGCTAGGAAACCTTATCCAATCACTCGAACTGTTTGGCAGTGCCGCCTACAAAAATTCGACTCCAATGGAAGCAGCGTGCCTGGTGATATGCATCAAGCCTCATCACTCGAGAACAATTTGTAAAAATAAACAAACTTAAAAAGCACGCCTGAGAGGCCTTTCTATGATGCCACAAATCTCCCCTCTTACTGAATCAAACGTATACGGCACACGGCACAGTTGGAATGCCTGAAATGTTTGGTCAGGCCCCAGTTTCCAACGAGGTTTTCAGTACGGAGACTAAACGTCCAACCGTTCAGATCAGAGTATCCAAAATCCAAACCGAACTAGGTGTATGCATTGGTTGGATAGAAGGGACCCTGTCAGTCCCAGACTATGTAGGTAGCACGCACGAAAGATGAGCTTTTTTATCGTGGAGACGCAGCAGTATTGTGCCGAAGAGGATACTCGAATAAAAATAAAACTATGCTCGAGACTAGCCTTATACCCTTCAATTCAACCTGGGTCTACTTTTTTCTACTTTATGCACAGAAAGTCGATGTATGTATGATGACAAAGAATCCTTGTCCTGTCTCCCGTGTATTTTTTGGTAACGTCCGATAGAAAAAATGTGATAAAAACAGAAGTATTCTTAACGAGATTCAATTTACTCCGAGAAGTAAATCATGTAAATGTATGTGAGCGAATGGGTACTGAATACCCTGAGTAGTTAAGGCAAATACTACGTCATATAAAAGAAATATTGATTGATAGCTTGAATAGTTTCGATGTAAATATAAATAATTTCCTTTCAAACTCTCAAATTCCTCTAAACAATTTATTAACCTTCGTGCAAGTATTGTTGAGTTGAGGTGAGAATGTTTTATTGCAGAAAAAGAAATTTTAGATTCAGAAATTCAATCGAAAACTTTGAGGCCGTAAATTCGGTTACTTGTACCCTTTCAATAGTTTTGTCGCTTTAAAGATTAGTGACATGCCGTTAGGCACAGTAACAACATTTACCGCGCTCAACGGGCTCAACATTGGCTAGAAAATCCTGAAAATAATATCAAATGAGGAAAGAATCCTGTCAGAAGATCTTGGCTGTGGTTTGTGATATAATGCAATAAGACAATCTGCTGGGCTTGCAATGCTCTGCGAGGCAGACAATAACGTATAATACTAAACCGCACTGCATCCTAGAGTCCAAATGGAATTGGAATACCACAGGAATTTAAATTGCACTTTGCACCGTGCTTTCAGAAGATCGTGCCAAACTTTGTGTCCAGTCGTATTCGTAGTTTATATTTTTTATTAGTAAGAAATTAAAAACGTTTAGGAGATATGAGACTCCCGAAGGCCCTTGAGATGGATCTCAGTGGGAAGCTACCCCTAAAATTAGGATGATTGTGGCCTTAAGCAGGGATGCCAAAAAAATCTGTTCTCGTGTGTCATCGTCCTGTACTCAAAGAAATTGATCATCGAAGCGAAGCGACGACAACGACGCTTGAAGGCTCCAGGAACAGTAAATTCCTTTACTCCTTGTCCTCTCATATCCACTCCGTACATTACATTGTCATTTCATGTTACTATTCATTCGTGTGATCTTGTTCCACAAAATGATAGAAATCTAGTTCATGGATCCATCCCTTTATTCCCCACACCACAAACACTACATCGGGCCGGGCCAGAAAAAAAAGGAAAGTATAACAGACCGGCTCTTCAAAACTGAAGAGCCGGATCGGGTCAGACCAGAAAACTAGGAAGGGTCAGATAACCACGAAGCGCCAGGTTGGTCTGGGCCAGATAACTAAGAAGGGCCAGGTCGGTCTCTGGGCCAGATAAACTCGGGCCGGACCGGCTCTACGAATCCTATCCAACCTATAATTCAAAATCCAGGAAATTGTGGTGGTTTCACTGAATATTTTTCAACGAGCCAAAACGGGATCACAAAAATTCTGGATCCGGAGTCGGGCCAAACCGGGCCGAACAAAGTGGAAAATATTTCGGACCGGCTAGGAAAGGGGTGCCAAAAGTCGGCCCGTTTCAACCTCTACCTCCACATGCATCCTAATCCTATGTAACATAGAGATACAAAGGATTATATACGTAAGGATTTTCCACGCATATTACATTCCAAATTGATTTTTACAATCTGACATGACAAATGGTAACGACGTCTGATGGTGACAGGTAAGCATGGACTATTCGTATATATCGTGAATAAATGTGTATGTACAACGTATACCTAGACATTGGATGAGTTCAAACTAGGATAATCCAAGTGAAAGGCAGATTTAGATTAACCCAGTACAAAACAAACACCACAAACAAACAAACAATATGTGCATTCATAATCCATTCCAACGAATGAATTGGTATTTAGTGTTTTCCTCTTAGAAACTTTACCACGTCAGATAATATATTGCGTGGAAAATTGCATTGCGTGTTTGGACTGTGTTCCCGTATGCTGGCTCTAGTTCCTCCTAAGTTCTATGGTGCATCTTGTACGTCCTCTTGAACAGCGTACTTTGTAGTTCGTACAAATCAAAACTGCAAATTCATTCTTGCCAATAAATGACAAATGTAATGTAAAGTTGGTTGGTTTCGTTAGCTCGTTTATTTTATTTCTTTTTTTGCGCAGTTTACTTTTGCTTGAGTTGTGCGTGCTAATCACAACACACATGACTGGAGTCGTGTCTCTCACAGTCAGTGTCATTCTTCATTTTCACACTCTCATTCTTGGCAAACCTTACATAATAAGTAATGGGCTTATGGCATGGCTTGGTGTGATTGCTGGGACACAAAAATATTATGTATAAATTGCATTCCATAACATAAGACCCGACTGACCATAGGCTAGGTGTATATTCGACTTTGAAAAAGTTTTCGCTAAAGGCACATACTTCATAAGCAAATATTTGAAGAGTCAGCAGTTTTATTTACAAGTTTCGTTTTCTTGACTACTAGTGCGCTAATCAAAGATATTCACGATGGCAAATTAATAACAGTCTTCTGGAACTCCTGCCGAAGCAACACTTAGCTAAAAGCTAACCTTGTGTTTTCTCAGCACAACCAAAATTGCATATTATGTAGTAGTCTATAAGTTACTGCACGGTGTAAATGATTTCTCGTCTGGTTGAAGCTGTCATGAACAACAAATAATGTGAAACTACAGGTTAGAAAAGATTTGACGGCCAACGACAGGCGGGGGGTCTTCATATTTATTTCGGTGGGGGATCTTCGTTCCTACAATACCTGGCAGTTATCATTAACATGCGAGGAGAAAGCAGTCCGCTACAACTACCAGAATGGAGCCTTCCGAGAAAACTACGGAAAAAAGTCGATATTTTAAAAGGTGTGCTGTAAAATTCATAAACAAAATTAAGAATACTCTGATTTCACTGATCGAACCCTCAGAGGCTAATCTCAAGTAAAAGTTATCGATGGGATTCCGTTTCAATGTGTACGCCACAAACACAAAAACCGAGTGTGTTCAGTGTGTTGTTTTAAGACTGAAAAGTGATACACTGGTAAACAACAATAGTGGAGGCAGCACGAGGTGTTGATTATTTAGAAACAGAATAGCTAACTGAAGAATTGAGTGTTATCAGTATCGAGTATACAGGATTAATTTACTAGGTTTGCACTCCAAACATCACCTTGGGTGACATTTAACCTCTGCCACGAATCTAGAAAAATAATTCAGCAACACTTATATGTAATAAATCGAACGATCAAAGCGGGGTCTTAATCAATCCTGGCCCCCCCTGGACTTTAGGATTGGTATTCTTGCCCGACCCTATGATTACATGCTCGTCCAAGAGATCAAATTCAAGGATGCTGGTAGGCTGTAATCACGAACACGATGAATCTGCACATTTTCAAATCTCAATACAAAAAAATTGAGGAATTAAAACTCTTTAAGGTCTCCTTGTGTTAACAATACGGTTTCAGGCTGACACTCAGCCTGTTCAGTTCACGTTGGGAGTTTCTAAAACTTCAAGACCCCACATGCATAACATATACGTTGAATGAATTGATTAAACCTGACCACAGAGTCCCCTCTGCATATTGGAACTCAGAGTATAATAGTCACGATAATCATTTCATTTGTCCACTTCAACGGGCTTCAAGTTATGTCGGGTTTTGAATGCTTGAAGGGTGGACAATAGCGATTGAGGATTGACGCTTCGGCTGCTCTATACCGTTCCGATAAACAATGAGGCTTGTATAAAATTTTAGTGCGATTGTTTGGTTTTGGTTTGGCTTAATTTATGTCATCAATAACATTCCTCATAACAATGCCGGACATTGATTCATCAATGAGTCAAACTGACCGACAATTAATCTACTAGAATAATTAGGCATTTATGCAGACATTTTCCATGATTCAGCCACTTGGCAACTTCTTACGCTATTTAGAGCTAATTAACTTACTATATAGAGAAGAGTATAAACCCAACTACTTTTCTGCTTCCTAGTAACTGCTACTGTCAACTAATCTCCAAGGATGGTTATTACATGGTTAGCAGGCTTTACGGGGAGGTTACCTTACGACAACATAACGTGGAGGGTTGCGCCTAAGGTCATCTTCTTTCGAAAACCGCTTTTAAAGCTCACCGCCAGCGCCGCTTCATGAGAATGCCAATTGTTTGCGACCTCGGGAATGCACTCCCACCGGGACGAGTCTTACACACCGACTTGAAAACAACGGCAGAAATATCCCCGGATCCGTAAATTCGTCATATCCATGAAATCTGTGGACGACTTTCTTCGACCGATGGCCTGGTAGTGGTAGTTGCCGTTGACGTATTTGAAAACCTACGAGTTTTATCATTTCATTCAAAATGATCGGACGCATATGATGTAATGAAAGAGAAGCATTACGTAATTAGAGAGGCAACGTGGGATCGTTCTATGCGTTAACATTGAACCTTAATTAAATCCCAGGAGAGATTTTAAAAAAACAATGTGATATTTTTCCTGGTTTTGGGATAACATTATTACGAGTTCGGGATATGATTTGAAAAGGAAATCAGAAATGTATTTGATAATTGGAGTGAAATATTACATCTGTAGTGTGTATGTAGAAGCCCGCGTAGATATACAACGAATGCATTTGGGCTAGCCAGATTGTACTCAGGCTGGTGGCCCGAAATTCAGTCACGAGGGAGGTACTTAAGGTATATCTCTTCGATCTCGCCCAAACTTCTTTTTCTGAAAGACCTTTGACCCAAACCCTCAAAAATGTCATGAACTCGAGGGCTTCTCAAAAAACTATTTTTAAGAAAAAATTAAAATTTTTGAAAAAAAAAGTACAAAGAGTCTTTGTTCTTAAGATTTTAGCATGGGATATCCGATGGAACTTTCGCCCAAAAGAGATCTCAAGACTCAAATTCTTTTAAAAAATCGAAGAGAGTTTTTTTCAGACAACCGTTGAAATGTTTGTAATAAATTAGAAGATGATAGACCTCATTACTTGGCATATTTGAATGTATTCTCTCCCAGAAATCAATAATAATTTAATATTATAACACGAAGTATTGATTTCTTGGCGAAAATACATTCAAATATGCCTAGTGATGAGATTTTTCAACTTCTAATTTATTATTACCAACATTTCAACGGTTTTCTGAAAAAAAGAATGTTCCATTCTTGAAAAAGAATGTTCCATTCTTGAAAAAGAATTAAGTCTTGAGATTAGTTTTTGGGCAAAAGTTCCGTGGTATATCCCATACTCAAATCTTGATAACAAAGACGCCCCTCTATACTTTTTTTCAAAAATTTAAAAAAAAATTAGAAATCGGGTTTTGAAAAGTGCTCGAGTTGGGGACATTTTTGGGGGTTTGGGGCAAAGGTCTTTCAGAAAAAAAAGTTTGGGTGAGATCAGAGAGATACACCCTAAGTACCTCCCTCGTCAGGCTAGTACGCTTCCATTGCATTCCGTAAGCATTCCGGCCGCAACATCTATGCTGAATTAACGAAAGACTGCATGCTTTCACGTTCCATTTCGACATAACCGAATTTAATGACAACTAGTTAGAAAGTTAATTTATCACAACAAATTCTGTGTAAGCATATTGTGAACAAAATAATTTAGTGTTTACTCGAAAAGTTTAGACTCGAAACAATTATCAGACTTTCAGACGGAGAAGGACTTGGTGAACATTCTACGGTACACGAATAATACACGTTACGTGAGTTACGTCCCACAAAATATTTAAATCTTGAAACCATGATCCGCTTCTGCAAGACCTTAAAAGAACACGTATGTGAAATAGGTTGACAGCTGAATCAAGTGAACAATAATTATAATTATAATTATAGGCAGAGTCGGGGCAAACCGAATTATGTATGGAAATGAATCAGTTGTACGTACTGGTGCTTATGAATTTAAAGGTTATATGGACCAAGGCTAACTATAAAAACACTAAGGTTGAATAAATGAATAATAGTACAATGCTTTACCTCAGGCAGTGGAAAGCGTTGAGAGTTGAGATTATGGTCAATGGTAGGGGCGATGCCGGACACGAAATTAGATAACTTTTTTTCAAAAAACTTTGATGTAAGTTCGTCACTGGGACCACGGGTATAGAAAGAAGTGGCACGTGGATTGGGCTGCCGGAATGAAAAACAGTGTACATACGTCTACCGGCAATCATCAACTCAGGTCAAATTGGGTTGAGTCAGAAATTTTTACCCATTTTCGGGTCACGGTGAACTGAAGAATGTAAATATTTCTTTTTTTCGAGGAAGGCAGGAAGGCTGGATAATTTGACGCCGTATGCGGGCTTAATTGCTAGTCTCCTTTATATATCAATACGTCGCGCCGCTTAATGAATGATTTCCGCAAAAAGACCATTGGCGTCTACTTTTTACAATTCTGAACAAGTTGTATACCTCACGTTTTTCTGGACGCATGGTTGTAATGGTAGTAAGTGAAAGTATGAAACCCGAAGCGGAATCCTCAGTAACCTGAAATTGGAAACACGCAATGGAATGGAACAATGGTTTTTTACAAGTGCTTCCTAAATGAACGATTTGAGTCGGACTTTCTCTGAATTCATTCTCTCCAGATTTCTCGCGACTTCGAAACTTTTATCAATGGTAGTAATATAGTTCAGACTGCAGAATTCGTCTGACAACCCATTTCGGCAAGCGAAAAAACAGTGAACTCTTGGCTGCTATTCGAGACTGGCTATAATGTGTACGTTAGGTGTTGGCTGTTAATTCTTGTAAATATGGTCTACTTAATGTGGTATCCTACCAGCTTCAAATTTGATTTTTCGCTTCATGCAATAGATCTCCAGGTAAGATTCGAAGTTTCGAGGCGTAAATATGCATAGTATATGCAGAAATATGATTGGTTATGTAACATAAACAGGTGAATGGAACCGGTCGGTATAGATAAGTTCGGATTAACAGAAATGGTTGCCGCTTTCAGGTAGTCAACAATGAAAGTGATCCTCTAGCCTAGGAGGTGTTTGCCCTCAAATCCAATTTTGAGGAAACCGTCCTTTCTATGATTTTTGCAAAAGAAACGGATACGTACGGCACTCCCAAACATCTATGTATACACCTACCCACATGTACGAGATATTATTAAGGAAAGTTCATTCATCTAGAAAAATATTTCTACTACACATAGTACGCATCTATTCACACGTCCTATTACTACTCCACTGCTGTGATTCCCTCAATACTTCAAACTTCCAGTGGACTTATTTTGCATCCCTCAACTTTTCAGTCATGCATAAATTGGAGTTTGAAATGTTGGAATCCACTGCTGATGTGTTACTAAATCTTTGTGTATGACAGACATATTCTGCTGATATTATACCACTACCTACTCGACCTCCACATGGTGGCTTTGGTATTTAATAAATATTAAAATGTCTGCCTTTTGACGCACCCAGGATGGTGGCAGTTGGGAGGTTGGAATGCCACAGATTTTTGCATAAGAAAACGCCAGATTTCTTTAACCGAACACTCGGAGTTTAAATGAAGTGAAATGGCGGGACAATAGGTTATATGTAAATAACATTGGCGGTTATGGGGAGAGAACAAAGGATACCATTTGGAATAGAATCTGAGTCTGCGTAGTATAGCCGATCCTGAAAGTGACAATATGGGAATGGAAGTACAAGTAGGGATTCATGAAGATCGAATATGAACGAGGGTGCCTTTTGAACACTGTACAACGCACTAAACTAGTATTTGGACGTGAAATTTGAAATACATACATGGAAGTGTGGTACAGAATAGTATCTGGAATGGTAGACTAGTAAAAGTTCAGGGTAGGCTTACAAAGTAAAAGTACAATACGGATTTAATTTTTACACTTGCTCCCGCCTCATTTCTTCAATTTTCGCATGAGTAAGTATATATTCTAAAGAAAACTGGTGGAGAAAGTGCGGCTGCTGTGCTTGAATGGAAGAAAGGGAAGCAAATTGTGCATTCTCTTGACAAGTGAGACGGATATTGCGTCCTGTGTTATCCCTCCGTCAAATATTTACACTCACTGATCTGATTTCCTCTCTTTTAAAATGTTTTCGTTCTTGTCGTCCGCTCTATCAATATCCGGAACAGTTCTATCGAATCCGGGAGAGCACATTGTATCTACAGTTAAGTTGCTACAGGCTAGAATGGTCTCACAATTCACAACATGTCTTCGTCTCTTGGACATACAAAAGGTGCCCAATCAGTCAGTCATAACTCGAACTTTCTTATGATCACGCCATTCATCCGGTTTGCATTCACAAACTGGGTTCAAGTACAAACTTTTTTTGTATTTCTTACGTACTCTACTTTCTCTTTCGTTCTGAGGATGCACAACCAATAAGTGACTTTCTTCAGGTGAAAAGTTCTAACGTTCCAAGTGAGTACGAAGGGTTATTAAACAGCAGAAGCTGTGAAAGTGAATAAAGCTCAAACTAAATGAAATCATGTACGTACAAGTTGATCCATAAGTTTTGTCCTAAGCCTTTCCAATTAGTTTTAAAAGTTTCAATTCAAAACAAACCCTTCATTGAAAACCATCTGCATTTCTGCTTTAATCAACTACCTTGATTGATATGACGTCCCTTGTCTTCTTGACATAGAGTAAACTGTAGAGAGTGCCAGCCGGTGTTAACGTATTAGGTAGTGCACGTTCAAATGTCATTTTTCGTAGAGAATAAGTAGTACGTTCCATTAGGTTAACGCGAGGTAGTCCTAGCAGTAGGAAAAACCGTAGGGGAAACTCTTTAAAGTTCTCTCATCAGACAATGCTATCCGAGATATCGGACCCTCACCATAAAGAAGCGACAAGAGCCGCCGCTTGCATTATTATACTCTGCAAGAAAGTATTCAATAATTTGGTGCAAACAGAAAATATGTGAGCAGAGAGTTAATAGAAACAGCGTTCTAGTCAGTAGTCTGCTTACAAATTGTAAGTTAAATCGATGAAATGAAATACCAAATAATCACTAAGAATACTTTGGCTTTAGCTTAGGATTACGACGGACGTGGAGCAAGCATAGAAGATTGTAAGGTTGAATTGTTCAACCCTGAAGGAATTGTGGAGAAAGGTCTCTTTCCCTTCTCCATACATTTACTGGGCGCGCACGTTGTCCATTGTCTATACGTGCCGCTGCTCCTCTCAAACAAAGTGCCCCTACGGATCGAAATGAAAAGAAATAAATTGTTAAACTGAAGACCATAAGGCCAGTCGACGAAGCTAACGAATGAATTGCTACTCTTAGAGTTTCCTCAGGACTGCTAGGTCTTGCTGGTTTTTTATGGGTTAGTTTAGGCAGTTCAGAGAAGATAGCATTTCATCTTTTTCCTTCCTGCGTTGGCCCTGGATGTAGAAATCTGGGAATCTGGTGACGACTTTTATGAGTCCCCACGATTTTTTATCAGCGGGAAATGGACGTCCAGCCAAGCCAACAACGTATCGTTAAGGAAAAACGGCACCAAAGAACAGACACAAGTCTAAACATAATGTTCCAAACAAGAATAGGCGCCGTATTTCTTTTTCAAAGGAGCTTTCTCTACGTACGTCGGACTCTCTTCATCCCTTACTAACTTTCACGGCAGTAAGTTCACTTTCCAGACAGACAGTCTGCTCAATGTCTCAGATTTTCCATACTTTCACCGTGTGAGCAAAGAAAATATTGATCATTTCTCCAAACGTGTGAAAATAAAATCGCAACTTAATGAGCGTTTAGAAAGATGACAGTATTCCTTACTCAACTTCAAACCTTTGAACTTACGGACAAGTTGCACAAAGTACTATTGACGTATAATATAGTAATTTATTTCGTCTACGGAGTCTTCGTGACAATTTTGTGATGAACAGGTGGTAGTCATGTCTAATTCTAAAACATTCTCTATATCGCCAATCACAGTCTTCTATTCCAACCAAATCAAATCAACAAAATGAACTGGCTATAAAAGATAAATAAAAATAATTGAGAGTTTAACGTCTTGAATACGCAAGGGCTAATGAACTAACTGTACATTCGAGACCGAGTGAGATGAACAAACTGTTCCTAGAAGCTTCAGTAAATGTTATGAATATAAGTGTGAAATGTGAATTGAGTAATCCCGTACAATAAACAGCAAGACTCGTCGGTCAAGTCAAGAGTCAAACCAATAATAATTCATTTGATTTATTGCAAATTGAATGCATGAATTTACCTTTTTAAAACCGCATTCCACGAATCCCCTAACACAAAATTTCATGAATACTTGGTCAGTCAGTAGTATCTGATTAGTACCTAGACTAGGACTACTACACAGCAAATGACAAATATCACAGATCAATGACATAGCATATAATAAGGTAGTCAATCAACATATAAAAGTTATCATTTTTTATCAAAGTTAAATCGGGCTTGAGAATCATCCTACACACGACTAACAATTTAAAACAGTAACAATTACTCTATTTTAACTCAACATACGACACGACAGAATCAGAACCAAACCTTCATCTTATTATTATCCGAGTTACAAACATACACGCAATTTATAACACACTGAATTAATAAATTAGAGTCAAGAGCATTTATTGTTATACTTATTGGATGGCTCTGTCTGCTTGAGTTCTATGGATGACGGGATGAATTGGTCATACAATTTGTTGTTTGACACGACTTGCATATTGTGTGAACTTCAACTGGCACATAAGGATTGAGTCAAGAATATTTTCGACGGTCCATTCATTCTCATTGAGACAATCATACAAAGTAAACGGTCCCTGTTGTGTCCTCTGAAGCTGACGAACATGAGCACACGTGTTGAGGACTACTTCCGTTCAATTTCATTAAATGTCAAATAAACCATGGCATTGGTCAATTTGTTTCAAAGAAAGATTTTCAGAGTCAGTGGACATGTTAGACTCAAATATAATATGGGTACCGTAAAACCTCAAATATAAATCGATTTTGATTGAATTTAGCTGGAATGCCATTGGAACAAGTAAAGTAAGTGGAGAAAGTTTTTCTTTAAATAAGTTCCTCGCCGGTAATATGCCGAAGATTTTATTCCCGTTGGAAATCGAATTATCTGAATTCATTATAAATGTGGCAGAAAGTCGACCTGCCTGCGAATGCCCCGCAATACTCTACCAGTACGAAGGAAGTTTACAGAAAATGTCAGATTTGGAACACAAGTCGGATTGTCATTTTCTAGAAATATCGAAATTTGTATACAGGCACGATTGTCGTATTCGAAGTTTTACGGTACATGGGTATAAGTATGCATAGCTTACCTCGCCCAATGTCATGAATTAAACTACGAATGTAAAATCCTCCGCCACAACGAACGTGAAGTGTGAAAAAGGGTGGATTGAAATCCGTACATTCCGCACTATAACAACGTACTTTCCTTTCCTTTGGTTTCAGGATCACCCCTTCTCTACAATTCCAAACACGAACAGAGGGGATCACAATGAGAATAATTTATGCTATTATCCGAGACTATCTCTCCTCGAATTAATTATATCCTAAAGTCAAACTTAAGACATGAATTTTCAAAAGACAATTGGAGCGAACCTGGTCAAATCCGACATTCGTCGACTGTTTACTTTCAGTGCACTATACAGTGGTGCGACCTGATATGTCTCTCCCACAAAGTGCTTCAGTGCTTCCTCTAGGTGTTTTTCTCTAACATGCCCTACGAAAATCATATCAAATTCTCAAATACCTCTAGATACATGGAAATGTAGAGCTGAATTTATCATCATACCAAAAGGTCTTTCGTCCGTGATTCGCCCAGACTCAGCATAAGTGTCTGTAGCAATTCCCATTTGCCCAACAACGATATAATTTTTAGGACCATTTAGCATTAGTGGCAGACCTTTGCACCCCCAATTGATTCCTACGACTACAACAAACAATATTATCAATGTTCCATTAGAAATAAATCTACCGTGATTGTCCACAAATTCCTTACTTCAGTCGTCTCTTAATCCATGATTAATTGATATTCCTGCCCTAAAGAATAACCTATACATATACTTCTACTTCTACTATTTTCCAGTCCATTGAACAAGATATGGGAGATTCGATTCCAGCTAAGCGTTAAGCATTCAACACACATACCCCAGATATTAAAACGGTCTAATATCTGAAAGGAATATATAGAATTCAATAATTGAATTGCCAACAGTCCAACAATCCTACAATTATTGTAGGAGAATGAGTGATTGTTGGTAGTTGTTGTTGTTTATAGTTTGTTTGTTTGTTTCTTTATTTAAGTGTCATCCAAAGCATTCAAGAACAAGAAGTGAACAAATAACAAATTGATATTGAAAATTGAAAAAAAATAGTCTTAAAGTCTTTCTAGTGTTTCTAGCACATTCCTCACACAACAGTCAGACTGGAGTCAGACTGATCCATTGTTGAGTGTTGTTGGTGTTGGTGCTGTTCAAATTCTTTTTGTTCACGATAGTACTTCAAATGAAAGTCACAAATTATAGTTGGACAGAAACTATTACATGTAAGAATTAAAAGTGAACAAAGAAAGCGGCAGTAACACCCTACTGTTGTACTGTGCTAGAGGCGACTATCCTCAACTCGACGCCTTGGTTTTTAACAGCAGTCATTAATAAAGGATAAAGATTCATAATAGAGAAAGCCTTGGGCATATTAGATATTGAATTCGACTATTCCGACCGAAGTCAATGATGACCAACACCGAAAACACATCCAAAGAAATGTCTTATCCTTAGTTGTGATATTCGAACAGTGTATTAATAAACAGGTGAGTCTTTCTTATCAAGATCTGAGGTGTTAGTTTATGAATGGATATTGTTGGGAAGAAGTATTGTCGGAGTAAGGTGAGAAGCGGTTTATCCACTGAAAAATGATTTCAGGAACCCAGAAAAGCCAACCAAAACCAATATACAATTTTACATGCTGCACACTATGAATCCTGACTTGGTCACGTCATAAGTTTGATAAACGATTTACTTGTTACGTAAATGAAAACTTGATCCAAACATTCGTACAACTACCTTATTCTGAAGTGAATGATAAATGAAACTCTTAAGTAATAGATATCACATTAATTTAGATTACCAACTAATGGTAAAAGATGGTCAAATCAACGTGACAAACAAAGAGAAAGGAAACATCATATCATGCAACTGCAATTCAATATTCAATTCAGTCAAATGTGAAGGAATATTTGACGCACCTAAAACACCAACAGCACTTCGGTCCAGAGTACCACCATGACCCATTCTCAGACTGTGAGGCCGACTTTCAGCATCCAAACCTGTAATCGAGAAAATTAAGTATATTAGACGGTGAAGTGAATAACATACACTTTCAATAGCACGGATATTTTCAGAACTGTAGGCCCTGGGAACCTTAACTTTTTACTGCCCAGACAAACTAATACATTTTTAAGGGTAGGAATTATTTTTTGGAAACAGAAGGATTCCCTTCATTAGACTTTGGTGAACATTTCAAGAGGACCTATTACGTCACATGTCGGAGAAAAATACCCGCATGTGGTAAAGTCTCGATTTACGCCGTGCTTTTATAATGAGGAGACTCAATACAGACTTTTCTACCCAGGACGTTAATGGATTCTTCGAAATTTTCATCAAGACTTCTTCAAAGTAATCTACTCGTTGATCATTCTTTTTCCAAAATAAAATAATTCCTAGAATTTTAAATGAAATATTGACTGCACGGTCATTAAAAACATGAAGATTCCTACTATGAACTTCAATTTTGAAAGGAGTATAACAACCCTTCATTTTATTTTAGTACAGTAAGTTAACTATTATTAACCAGCCGTAGTTGCATCTGCAGCGTGGAAAACGACGGATTAATTAATAGAACGAGTGTTGACATGTAAATTAGTAACATTAACGTATCTTACATACAAGAGTCTCTTAGCAATCAAGTGCATGCCGCCGTGATTATTCAAATGCAAAACCTATCTGAACTGATGAAAAATGTCTAAATCAATCACTCACCAAGTCAAAACCTTCATAAGGATTAATGACATAAATATACAGGCGACGACCAATTTCGTGAAGAAGTGATTTTCATATTACATAAGGTTAGGTTAATTTTGGGTTATTTAGGATAAGTTATAGCAATTAAGTATCTATGAATTAGGTTCTGTATTGACGAACATCTTTATACAGTCCTCTGATTTGAAATAAACGTCATAAATAAATAAAATAAATAAATTGCACAGTATTAATTTCTCAACACAGGCTAGCATGGGATTCTAATGCTCTCCCATGTTATAGTACTTGTGATATTTTGAAGGAAAATCTTGGGGACCCATGCAGGGAACCCAACCCATAACTCTTACTGTGCTGCTATTCATCCTTTTGAGATTTTATGATTACTGAAGCCGACGAATTCGGTGTGTTCGTCTTTGTCAATAATTGCCTAATAAATTGGTCTAACTTACCCTCCCAAGTAATAGTTTTCAGTCGATTAAGTAGTTCTGCTGAAGTGACATCTTTTAATTTGTTCACTGCAAAAATTCCTTTCCGAAGAAGAGACGCTGCTTCCTTGCTGCTCACCATTTTAAGAATATAGAAAATTCAGTGAACATTGGGTTAACTGACACGAATCCAGTTGTCAGTTGACAGTTGACTGGAATCAGTTTATCAGTGACGAACCACAAGAAGAGCAGACCACCACACTATTATTATTTCAGTCTTCTGAATTTTGTATGAAGTCTGAATTTACCGCACTATTCCAGGCCGGTCCAAGAGAGCAAGGAAAAACAAAAGCATCTCACGAGCAATTCCGGACTACCCACTACCCACCCAAGATAATATCCCGGACGACGACTTGAACACCTGTCCAAAAATTTGGACGGAGACATATTTAGTTTCAAACCCTATTAGTTATGTTATTAGGGTCAGGCATTTCAGCTTACACTGTTGTAAGCATTCTGATCCGGTTAAAACGGCCGGATAGTTTCTATCAGGATGGTTGGGTTTAGCTAAATCTTCCATATTATTCGGATTCCTCGTAAAATCCTAGCAACATAATCCATTCAGAGCATATTCCAAAATTTTGGAATTCACAAGGCATTTTCAATCGGAACGTTCCTGGTGTGCGCTTCTCCACCCTTTAACTTTTTTGAGCTATTCGGGTACACTCCGTACGGTATTTGATATTAATCATACACCCATACACGTCATTCAGGAAATCTCTTCATCGCGTTGAATAAAAACTAAGGTTCCGATCGGGTCGGGTAATCCGCCTATCCGACCCGATATCCGACCCGACCCGAAATATCGGATAGAAAT
>JAQFYE010003085.1:0-16200 GCA_034694305.1 Protaphorura glebata
AAACCAGTAACGCATCCGTTCCAGAAACACACCTGAGAATGTATATGGCCTCAAGCCATTTCTACTTTTCAACAATTTCCCAACGCAGTCCCTTATGTACGTCTAGTCTTTGGTTGGTATTTCCGGCCGATAAGCCCTATACTCAACTAGATAATTTCTCCAAGATCCTAATTTTTTGCCATTACAAAATGTCTCTCGCACTTATTCCACAAGTCCAGCAAAATCAACCATTAAAATATTCTTACTGATTTCATAAATCAGCACATTCAGTTTCGGAAATACAAATTGCAAATAAAACTAAGCAATGTCGAACCAGAAAGTTAGATTTAATGCCAACTTACAAACTCTCCGGACCTTTGTCAAGTTCTTTTTTTCTTAAATATTATCAAAAATTTGTGACCACTACGCCTCAATATGTACACCTCAGGTTCGAAAATATTTCGTGACACAGGAATGAATTCAGTCGCATAACTCAGATAGTCTGTGTTCAACCGAACATATTCTAAAATTCCATACCAGTGCAATGTAATATTGCTTTGCACGCTCACTTTTTAACAGGCTGGATTCTAAACTCATATATTATTGGCTTCATTTTTGTAAAATTCCGACCACGTCTCCTTTCAGAAGTGAATTTTCAGCCGAGCAAAAGAATTTCTTTGCTGATAAAGCTACATACTTCCAGCACGTTGCACAGCATGTAAAGAAAAGCACCGCACTATCCACATGGTGTGAATTATATTTGTGAAATCGGGTTAACGTCAGAGAAAAGAATCAGATCAAGGTGTGCTTTTCGCAAATATGAAGGCTTTAATGCTGAAATACACATGAACATATTTATTACGTACACCTAGCCTAGGTCGAGTATATTTGGACTGTGCATTTGGACAGGGTCACGTCTAAAATGCGTTAAATTACTATATTTTCCAATCAAGGGTTATGCACTTTCCCCAGGTAAAATTAAAGTAGATGGTTTGAATTTCTGTTTTGACGCCAACATACTGAATTGTAATGCAAATTCCAGACATTGCAATGCAATGTGCAAATAAAGAGTGGCACGATCTACTTCTTCAGTATTATAGTGGGACGTATGTACACACATTACATATAATATTTCGGTTGCGTGCATTGGATGAATAAAGAAAGTTGTATCTGTGCATCCAGAATCCATTCTACATTTACTAGTATTTCTATGCATATGTACAGTTTGGATTTAGTCAATGTTAACATAGTTTTTCTTTACTTGACAAATAGTTCCACTTGAGCTCAGCGTGAACTCCAACTACTATTTCGTACATGGACTCCTTTCTCTTATTTCTTTTCGGAGTTCTTCCAAAGAAATGTTTCCTTTTTACTTTTTCCTGTATAGAATTCAGTAGGAGAGTGAAACATAATATTTTTTCACTGAAGAAAAAAAAGAGAGGAGTAGCAGAAGAAGTTGGTGAAGAAGTACACTTGACCTGATCCAAATGATGTCTGTCATTGTCATCACGAGTGGAAGCACTGGAGGAAGAAAAAACAAGTGATTGATGACCCCCCGACTTGTCACTGTCAAAATGAGTATTTTTCAACCCTCATTCCACTTTCATGGCTTCCATCCTTATTTCCATTCCGGTGGAATGGATTTAAGATGTAGAGCAGAGATCCTTTCATTTCTTCAACGTGTTTCTCACGCACTCTTCAACATTTCGATGAGCGGATCATTGGGACGACTTTTCATTTATTTTTCCTTCAGTCTCAAGTTAAAAATTAATGTTATAGATAAGGCGATTTGATCAAAAACACGAGGCAATTATTCACGTCGTGCGATTCCTTAAAAGAATACCCAAGAAATAAAGAGTGCAAGTAGGACAAAGTGTGTCCAAAATGTAAGCCAATCAATAGAAACAGTAATATCAGAGAGTGGGTTCCTGAACATGTGCCACTTAAATCTCGATCGGATGGATTAGATTGGATACGTTTTTTAAAGTCATCAATTCCATGGCTCACACAACTTAGCATAAACGTCACGTTGATTTATCAGTGAGTGTTATCAATTCCGACTGTAACTACGAATTAATTAAACATATCCTACAATTATTCAATCATATATCATATTATTCTTCCGGCTTCTGGACCAGAAACTTATTGTTGAATTATGGAATTTTAGTGGGCAATAGATTATATAAAGGCTATTTTTATTTGGACAGTCTTTTCAGAATAAGATGTTGTAAACAAGAGGACCATAATGCAATCATAGGAAAATTAAGTAATTTTGTCGCACCTTGCAAGAAAAATATTGATCTACTAACCTATTTATTACATTTTTCATAAAACTACATTGACTAAATTTTGTGAACGGTTTTAATTGTTCAAACGAACTAACCACTCATTCTTCACAAAATCGTTATTGTCATTAAAAACACAAACAAGAGTTTAATTACGGAGCTAAAAGATGTTCCATGTCTACATACACGCCTTAATTCATGACTCCCTCCCAGGAAGTCATGATTCATTTTGGCGTAGATACTAGACTTAAAATCCACATATGTGTGTCCTTATTATAAACAAAAACCTCGTAAAAATATTCAGACTTTTTAATACTTGTAATAAATTTCGTTGGCTTAGGATGAAGAGTTTCATCAGTTGTACCAGGTTTGTTGACTCAAGGCGTATTAGGTAACAAGTTGGAATTCATCAACCCAAGTCTTCCTGAAGACAAATAACGATGTGCGTTATAGGGGGGTTCATTCCCATTTCCCATCTACGCCAGTCGCATTATAGCCGGGTCTGGGAGTTATTAGTGAGATAATATACATTTTGTAGAGATTTTAACATGGAATCTATTCATCGAGTGTTATTCAGATTCGCCTACGTTAATATGAAACACGAAACTTTTTAAGCAAAACAAAATGAACCCATCAGGAGTGTTTGGATGAATATTAATTATCCTTCCAAATTCTTGATCGCCTCGAAGTGCCCCTGGATATTAAAAAATGGAAGTATTGTCATTAAAGAACGCACTCGAAAATCGGTTGCTTTCCTTTTGAGAAAGGGAAGGTACCCCTAGTAGTAAAAGAAACGTTTAACGGAGAGAAACCTCCAACTGGCAGCTTCCAGATTCGATAGCAGGGAGTGTAAAAAGTTGTGAACCACCCTGTCCACCTATGTGAAGACAGGACTGAGGAAATACAAGTGGCAGTTGTTGAAACTTGGAGTATGAACGGTACAAGTTACAAGTATGAGGATCGCAGCATCCGTCTTTTCCTTTCTTTTTATGAGGTTCATAAAATATGCTCTCAAGTCTCGAACTCTTTGTAATTTCCTGTGTAGAAAGTGAACAAAACGGGCGGATGCGGAACCAAAGTATGTAAATACAGCTAGGAGGGAAAGTAAACTAAAACGAACTTGATTCCCCGGGTTTTAGGTTCGAATGGACCTACGTACACATGTTACCCGGACCCATACTCCGAAATTCTGGATCATGTAAAGAAATTTAATGCTTGCACAGGCACAACCGACTCAAGCCAGCTTTTTGGCTTTGGGCAAATTTTCCGCGAAAGTATGTAATATGTAGTATGTAGATTCAACGTACCGTCTGAGTCTGAAGTCATAGTCATACCTAGTTAAGTACATTGAATATTTAATAATGCAGTTATTACTCTCGTTTTTTGAGTTTTTAATTTACTAAAAAGTTCCCCCGTTTTGACTGTTCAATGCATAATTTATTCAAGGAGTGAACTGGCTGTCTGGCTCCAAGCCTTGTAAAATGTAAGTAGAATGCATGAAATTATTCCCCGTAGATTATTAAAATGAAAAACTTACTTGGTTCTGTAGTAGTTGGAGTGCGTGGATTATGGATGGATCGTCTTTTAACGTGGTCACGTGGGCATTTTCTTATCTCCATTCCTGGAATTTGCATTACATGACATACATATGCGTGTACGGTAATCCATGTGCGTAAAACAGGTGAAAGTAGCTGAAAAGGTTAACTATTCATTCGAGACTCGACTTACAGTCACACCCATCTAAAACTTATTTCATTAATTCGTTTTTTGAATTTGAACGGACGAAAGAATTTATGAATCATCCGTATCACCTTTCAGTTACCATTTTATGAAGTGTTAAAATAATCGAATTCTACTGGATCGAGTGTTTACTACTTTGCTTACTAATATTGGAAATAATGACTTATATGTACATATTTTGTGTAAGTTTGAATTGTCGGGCAGCGGAACGGCCTCATTAGAGGATGCTGTCTTAGAAAAATAAAATAATATAATAATCTGTAGAGTTATATATTCCTGTGGGATTTGTGCGAAATTTTGTACGGCGTAGGATATAGATGTTGAACTTGAACTTTCTGTTCTGACGGTCAACTCAAAACTCGTATTACAAGTTTTACAAACTGACATTGGAAAAGAATTCATGGAGTAACCTGAACTGTGCTTTTGTGTCCAAATTGCCCCTGAATTGCCTTCAATTTATTCAGTTTTAAAGTTTTCGGTTTTACGAACTGATTGTTCAGCAGTCAACCGACTCCTCATGGAACTTATCTGAAAAAACGAATACTATGTTCAATAGGTCATTTAATACAAGGCTGTGTTCAAAATTCGGTAAAAATTGAACTCTGTGATTACGAGGGGAATTCATTACGTAATGACCTACTCGTAACTAGTAAACGAAAAATAATTAAATTAAATTTATTGTTTTTCAATACAGTTCTTCCTGAGTTTCATACGTTTTTTCATTTTGATTTTAGACAGTCTATACACATTTAAAAAAAGATTTCGATGGGTTTTGAAAGGACCGTGCACACCAGGTTCACTTGATTATCGCACGTGTCACGTGTAATCCAAAAGTGTTTCTTCAAAAGTTGAAACATTTAATAATCACCGGGGCTAATTGTAAGTCTGTACTTTGAGGTCGTGTGTAGAAGTTCAGATAAAATTGAACCTTCCAGGTCAGCCTCTGCAACTAACTAAAGCAGTCCTAGCCGGTGTAAAAGAGAAAGTACTCCAATTAACTTTTTCTGTCGCTGTAATCTGATGACATATCTCAAATTGTCCAAACCTGTACAGCAATACTGCCCAGTTAGCTGCTTTCTTAGGAAGCAAATAATCTATCAACAATTACTCGTCAGAGTCCCAAAAAATGTTAATGATCTTATCCCTAATCACCTATGACTTTCCTGTTACGGTTAGGCTACTTCTGTAACTTTTGCGTACTGTCGCCCTTTTCTCTTTGCTTAGCTGGAAGTAGATCTTGTATCAAACTGGGACATGTTTTCTTTCAATAATTTCCTAGTCACCAGCCATTTCCCTATATAACTTTGAACCGTTGGTCACAGAGAACTATTTTTTACACCGGTGCAATTATTCTCAGAACATAATTGATCAACCATGGTGTTTACGTCTTTAACCTAAGCACTCATACAGTCAATCCACCTCCAAACTTTACGAACAGATAAAACACATACACTGTAGACATTTGCCCGATTATTTTGGACTTCTAGTGCGCAGGACCTTCTTTGCAGAAATATAATCTTCATCGGCGACCACTACTTGGAATTTGACTTTTGCATTGAAATTTGTCTAAATGTAAAATGAAAGTTCGATTCTGATCTAACCAGTTGGTGAAAGTTCATGAACATTCTGAAATGTTCTTTTAACTGAGAAATTTATCGTAGAATACTGGATTCACGTAAGTCGAAATAATTATCGAATGTTCTTGATTCTCCCTCGAAAGAGATTTCGAAAGAGATTGTTATTCGATAATGGTCACTCTACGGAGGATAAAACTTTTATAATAAAATATATAATTCCGTAACATTAAAATGTTTAGATCGGAGGTTACATTTACTTTTCTGCGTCATTATTTTATTTCAGTTTTCAGTTATTCGACGGCATGTATTGAATAAAGGAAAGAAACGGCGAACTATTGTAATCATTACGATAATAATTTAAAACGTAATAAAAAAACAGCGACCTCAAATTTCACAAAATCTAATTTAATTTATTCGAATTGTTTTTTCCCTCCTAAAATATGATAGTAAGACGACACAATATTGTAGTACAATAATAAATACTCCCGTACAATGTAAAAAGAGTAATGAAAGTTGTAAGACAAATTCTCACCAAAGCTTTGCGTGATTCATTAGAGTAATATAAATTAGTTTTGAACTAGCATTCATGGAACATCAGAGATGTAAACTCGAGACGGAAACAAGACTCTTGCTCATTCATTGTTTCGTGGAAACTCAAAATGCGAATGCCGATGGCAAACACAAACGTCGACGTCACCCTAAGTTGTTTATAGTCAATCGTGCGTGCGTGCCACGTTATACTTTCCTTGTTACGACCACAGGACCAGTCAAACAACCTGGGACTCCAAAAGTTTTCCCTGGTTGTTTTCTAGTAATGTAACTCTGAATTCTGAAATCAAGTCTTTACTGAAGCAGAAAGAGAAAGAGAAACGAGATGGAACCCCCTTTTTCCTTTCACCATTGCCGACATACAGTTTTGAATTCACAAGGAAAGTTAAAGTTGGACGAAACTTAAAAGGAAATTAATATTTGTGTCAAAACGTGATCAGTATGTTTTTTTGTCACAAATTTTAAGGTTTTGTCCACAGGTTAAATTATTTTCTGATTCTTCAATATTATTGCTATCGATAGGCGGCTTTGGAGAAGTTTCTGTGAACTATGCCTTAAAATGTCTTAAAAATTTCTAACAGTGAGCCAAAATTTATCTGCACACAGACTGGTTGTATAGTTTGGGATACCCGTTGTATACACAAAAACGATTTTGACCAGCGGTGCGATGCTACTATTTATATTAGAACACTTGAAATTGCTGTCCTACACAAACATTACATCTGAATGATGTTCCTTGTGATTTCTTCTCCCTATTGTTAAATGTGAACGAGTGTCTGACTGGTGAAAAGTGGAATTGTATGCAGATCACGTCTGGGAGAAAACAGATATTTTAATCTCTGTCAGGATCTTATGTTATGGAGCCCAGAGTCCCGAATCCCGATTGACGTTTCAATTTCAAGCGTATTGAGCTGGACGTGCTTAGAATATTTCAGTCAGGAAGTTTACAGTCACTAAAGTGCATTAAACTGCTTCACTGTTCCTAGAGAAAAAAAAGTGTGAGGGTGTTCCTACAAATACGTACGTGTACAAGGCAAGGCATGACATCATGGCAAAAATCGGCAAATCCCAGTTTGCTCTAATCTTGATTTTGTTCTGTGCATTGTGCAAACAAATGACTGAGTCGTAAATTGAGACCTTTTCCAGGATTAATTCTAGTAGTAGGTCAAATGACTTTACAAGCGAGAACTTGCATGGGGTTTGTTCGCTCATTTCAAACTAGAGATTTGTAATCGGTGCGAACACGAAAGCGAATTTGTCACGCTTGAAGTTGATTCTCCATATCTTGATTCAATATGCAAAATGTATTGCAAGTCCGATTTATTCTGGATTTTATGGTATCATAAACTGAGACACAAGTGACGTATGTATTAAATTGCATGGTAAATAATGTTCTTAGATAAGAGTGGTGATTTGTTTTAACAAAGTATGCTTCAGTGGGTGGCCAATCATATAGTACATTAGTACAAAAATGCAATCTAAAAATCTATGAAGCCGAATTGCTCGAAATTGTAAAAATAGATTTCTGTATCGCAATCTCCTGTTGGCAATAAACTCAATAGGACTTAAAATGTCAGACGTAGCTATAACGCGTAACGGGGAACCCAATACGATAATCACGTTTTCGTTTGTTTTTCAGTTAGTTAGCCTTTCCTGAAATTAAATATTTAGCACATTGATTGTCTTACATTTCAAATACTCTTCACAGGATTTACAGCGGAACCTTACTTCGAACTTTTTATTTACAGCCTATCTTTACTTCATACAATTATGAAGATTCTCTACTGGTCACCTAGTTCGGTTGAAACTCACACCTCAGTGTGTGGAATCCATTAATTAATTTTGTTTGTTTGTTTTTATTCCGTTTAAGTATTCAAAAACATACCAAAAACTATGTATAAAACCCACAATTCTTTTCACGTGCTCCATTTTCTATACAATTTCTTTAATTGCTATCATCTTCACTGGACCCATCCTTTTCTGGTCACTCCATTAACTATTTTAGAAATCCTATTTTATTGTACGAATGAAAAATAGATTAGACGTTACTAAATCTCACTACTAGTACAAATGTTCCTATATTAGTCCACAAAGGTTCTTTAAAATGTTTCTCTTGTCAACATTCAAGTGAGATTTCAACCTGAACCAATCTCTACATTTATTTGAAATACTTATTCCCTCTGACAGATGAACTGTTCCAAAAAATCTGATGGCTTGCTTAAAACGGGTATCTGCAATCAGATGCTGCAAATATGCCGCGTAGAGGGTATCGCTAATTTTTTAATTAAACTCTAACGACAATTTGTTTGAAGCATTGTCGGTCATCTGCGATCTCCGTTTCATTCTGCGTCAACATTGGGGTAGCGTCGCCCACATTGTATGATTTAAGCAAGGGGTATTTTTCGTAATGACCCAACCGCCTAGTGGAAATATGTTTAGCTCGGATACAAAAACTTAAATTCAAGATGTCGAGGACCGTGTCTGTTGTGAGTTATTTTGGGAATCACGTTACCGACGAAAAATTAATGACTATATTTGTGCTCGAGTCGCTTATCATTTCGCTGTGTGAATGTGTAGATTCATTTGGTCTGACAATGCATGGTTGTTTTGAAGGGGTTTTTCTCACCCTCATTTTATGTTCATTGATCGTTTTACTTTTCAGACACATTTAACTACGTAGGCGACTGAAAGTAGATATATATCTCCGTGGTATTAATATCTATAATTCTATAAGAGAATGATTAAATTTTTGACAGAAATTAATATGATAGATAGAATATGAATAGAAATCGGGTGCTCCATTTGTTCTTAATTTGACTGACACAGTTCTTATAAGGACACAAAGTTGCAGATACAACATCTCCCGTTATCGGGACCATGAGGACATACCACATTTGATACATAGAATCCCAGTGATTGTGGTATTTGTTCAGAACCGTAAATCTACTCCAGGAATTGCACAACACCCTTCAGAAAACACGAAGTTTGGAGTAAACAGGATATTTAGCATGCACGACCAAATTGTCGTATGTGTGAGTGTGTATGAAGTCCTGGTCTGTCCCGTGATGCATTTCCAAGTGGTTCCGTTTACGGCACTGCTAAACACCACATACTCTGTTGTACCCTCGCCATCTCATCTTTATTCCTCATTGTGGCTCCATAAACATGTTGAAGGAGTTTAATTGTGTTTCTACCCGGGTCTTTGGTCTTCGGATGGAACCATACACTCCCATATATATTCCAATCCAGTCACAGTGACGAGTCCCGGAGACAAGAGGTTTCGCTGATTTATTTAGTCAAAGCATTTTTGGCAAGGAACTGACAGGGGCATATGTCTCCTTGCCTCTTGCAATTTCACATTGTGTCACACGTTCCGTTCCATTGGTTTGTCTTCAAGCCCCCCGTATCTAACCCGAAAACCAGAACTTATTTCATGCCATAGACCATCGGTATGTTGGAGACAATTTAGTATTAAATGATATTTTGAGCACTGATTTGGACAAATTCTAGCCACGAACATCTCTGCACTTCAATTAATCGACATTTGCCGTCAAGTAATGCAATGGTCAAACTTATTGGCAGAGAATGACTAGCTTTTAATTTGATTTAACAAGGTAGCCCTAGTAGTAGGGAAATTGTCTGCTGGAGGAACCTTATTCAAACCAGTAATACTAAACATTGCAGACCGGGTGACCAAATCACAAACATACGGACCCCCGTGACTTATTTTCTACAAAGGTTTCCAAATCAGCATCTCAAAAATATTTACAAAATAACAAGAACACCTTATTTTTTGGATCAGATGTGTGTAATTTTGAGAGACTTTTTTCCATTTCCAATGCTAAAATATTTTATTTTATTATATATTATTTTTATCCACCCAGAAATTGCAGTCCATGAAACTTGGTTTAAAAATTTGAAGGATTGCTGAAAAGTAAATAATTTTAAAATCTGTAAAAGTGAATATAAACACCAATGTCGCGGTCTGAAATCAAACGCAATTTAGAAACAATGTTAGAATTAGGTCAAATTATAAAATAAATCTAGGTTACGGATACTCTGATTCTATAAATTGTCTCTAACAGATAGATGTGTGAATATGTGTCCAAACGTGTGGTATCCATCTTGATACGAAGACAAAGTAGAGGTGAAATATGCAGGAGCATGCATAGAAAGCATCGGGACGGTCCTAGTTGGCTCAAACATTCGTCTTTGGACTGGAGAAGATGGATGGGAACACTGAAGCATGTTATGGAGGCAGAAGAATGAAGTAAAGTCTAAAGTTACGGAAGAAAAAATTGGAATGGAAGTGGAAGACAATAAAATGAGAGAAGGAGGAAGAAGAGGACGAGGAGATTAAAAATAAAACGGGCATCTTGAAAGGAAGCCAAGAATGAATCGGGGATCCGTCTGTCTAAATCTTGTGAGAAAATGCCGATGCTTACTTGAGAGTGTCTGACCAATGTAAACTTACACCCCACAAATATGTTTTTGAAGGTTAGGAAGGTCTTCTAGCTCATAAAGAATGAGAGATTGAAATCTTTGAGGTTAAGAACCCCTCTCAAAAACATTGCGGGGAAAGTTGGAGAAAGTGCTTCCACATATTTCATCTCATCTCGATGCTCCGTCCATAAAACGGAAAACCACTTTATCTCTTCATTTCTACTCTTTCTTTTTAATTTAACAGTCTTCACTTGGCTCTCAGAAGATGTAATGCACGTTGTACGCTCTCAAATGGGCTACATTTCAGTACATGGTCCATTTTCTCTACTCCAGAAAATGTGTTCAGGAAATTCTTGTTAGGCTCAAATAGAAAAACGTTGAAGGAGGTGCAATTTTTGGAAATATTTTTGAAAAGTACAAAAATCGAAATTATTGCATTACGATTGTCGTAAACAAATGTTTATCTGATTCGAGCGATTTTGCAATTTCTGTTTGGGAAGCTGTCGTAGCCGATAAATACAAAAGTCGAGTTTCCTCAAAAGAAACTGGAATAAACAGTTAGCGTCTTCGAGCTAAGCCATTTTCTTTTGAAAAACAGTTATTAGGGAATGATAGAATCATGTATGCTTTACTGTCATTATAACTATTCAGCCGTAGAGATAAATCTACAGATTGCAATTTTCACTTCGTTCTCTCAACATTTACACTTCTGTGCAACAACAAAAAATATGCTCTTTCCGTCTTTGCCTCAAGTGCCAGCCGTGCATATGTAAATGTGTGGTAAATAAATTTTTAACAAGCGAGGTTATTTTTATCCTTTGCACTTCATTCTATTTTTTCATGGTTTGGAAATGCCAGCGCTGCAATGAACAACAAGTTGTGACTGGAAGATCAATTTTGCTCATTCGTAATTTGTCATTTTGCTAACATTTCTGGGTTTGTTTTGATTAGATTTCTAGTTTTATTGTCAATTATTGCGCCTGTTTGAAAATGCATTCATTGACACTTTAGCGTGCGTACTTGTCTTATGCAAAGACGTGTGAACAATTGAGTACGCTCTTGCTGTTCGTTAAAGAGCACTAATGGTATCCCTACACTAGCACAGCGTAAGAGAATCACCTTCCGCTGGCAGAGAACGATAAAAATTATCGATAGAACTCGCACTAAATATTGACAAGAGGGACATTTTCGTCCGCTATGGTATATTAAAATCACTGTCCTGGAAAGTAAAACCAAAGGGTATTCACATCCCACTCATAAATCCGCATAATTCTGAAGAATGGTTGTGAAAATGCTTAAAACTCTAATTCTAAATATTCACACTCCGTAACTGTGCTTAGTTGTGATTTTAAACAAAAGAAGTTTGAAAGTTGCGAATTGTCAAGAATGCAAAAGTTCTTTTGAGAAATTTGAAGCTTATGGATAATTTAAAAAAGTAACTCAGCGATTGTTTAAATAAATATCAGTTTCAGATACACTGAAGATTCGTTAGTAATTGTTACTAAAACATAAACACATCCGGAATACTGACTTTTGGTTAAGTTGATTACATGTTCCAAATGTTCTTTCATATCAAATTGTATCAGTACTCAATGTACTCATCATAATTAGTCGATTTTAGTTTTTCATTTTTTCTCTCGTATGACTGCATTAACCACAATTAATTGAATTCTCGTCTGAGAATATAATTTAATTATAAGAGCGACCGAAAGTCGTGTAATTAGTATTTTATGTAATTTATTTGTAGAATTATATTTGATAGATAGGTGTATTGGAAAGTTTGACACCCTGAAGTAACTCACGAAAAAGTAGCACAAAAGTCAGTAGTCGAGAACTCGGTCAGTCAATTTGTTTGATAATGTACTGGGCGAACTGTCCTCGTCCTGGCTGTCCTTTTCCTCATTTTCTCCTTCCGAAATGAAATGGGAAAACTCAATTCCTCACGACTAAATCCATTAATTTTCCACGTCGTCGTCCTTTCTTTATTAATAATGTTGCGGTGTGCCGCGACTACCTCGGACGATTCTTTCTTTCTCCAATAAAGTGTCCTTTTTTGTCTTCTCTTCCACACATTACCCCCTAGAGGCATTAGAAAAATTGATTGCCTGGTTCCCACGACATGAAACGTTGGAATCACCGACAAGGAGCATCTAATTTAATTGCCCAGTAATCAATGCAATTTCCCTTGGAGGCATGGCAAGGGAAGAGAGTTTCGTATCCGAAATTTCATTAAGGTGACAACGGAAGGACCAATGTCATCGTCTGCAGCGAAGAGATAGAAATTCTACCTCCAAACTCATATTATTTCAAGGGAGGAAAAGCCCAAAATCAAAATGTTAAAACAACAGAGGAAAAGGAGGACAAAAGGGCCTTGAGTCAGACGTGCGAAAGGACAAGATTAATTCGAGGACAGGACAGACGCACTCCCTTCCGGCCTTTTCTTCCTCGTCTTCTCAAGGTAAATAAAAGACCGGAAACTTAATTATGATCTCTGCGTCATCCCACCGAACCTGAAGCAGCTCAACCTTCAATTCTTACAAAATTGGATAGATCTTAGGCAAATTTTGTATTAGTTTTATTACTTTGATGTGGCGAGGGTTCGATAACTGGGCCGGACATTGTATTGTGGATTTATTAATGATTCTTGTATATAAATAATATAATAATTTATCTAACTTGATTAAGAAAAATTTTGTACGTAAATTAAATTAAATAAAAGGAATTTTAATTCAAAAATTCCTCTTGCAGTTACATCTATTCGAAAATCATAGTTTTGCAAGGTTTTAGTTGTAATAATGATTTTACATAACTTATAAAACAATAGAATGGGTTTATAATTTAATGTCTACCGAGATAATGAAAACTGGTAAAATGGTATTCAAATCAGACGTGAGATAGGAAGAAATCTTATTGACTTATTCGTATGGCAGGTGTTTAGACAAAAGAGGGATTTAGTTGGACGAATGAATCAAGTGGAATGTCTTTTGTTAGTCAGAGAAGTGCAATGAAGAGAAACCAAAAAAGATCCACAGAAAAGGAAGTGGAATAAGACAAGACGAAGAAAAGGAGTGAAATGTTCAGTGCGTGGAAAACAATAAAACTGACGAGCCAAAGAGTTCAAGTGGTGGAGAGAGACATGGAGATTAAAAATAAAGCAGGGGAAGTTGAATAGAAGCCAAAAAGCTTCTGGTTTCACTCAAAACTCTTTATAAGCATAGGATGGTGAAAATAATAATACTTTCTTGAAAGAGAATAGAATACTAGAATAGTGAACAGAAGTAGTACTAGTCGTATTCGAATGAGAACCTCAACCTTCATTTCCATTTGCATCTCGTTATATCACATCATCCACATCCAATTCTAAAAAAATCGGCAGGGTCCCACGTGTGTATTGCGACCCCTATCTTAACTCAATAACTTCCTGGAGTTTTAAAACATCCTCTCTGTAGGTAATGCAGGTCTGAAAGTTGGGATATTAATTGTAAGTTTCCGATGAAATTAAAAATCTAAGGATTTAACTTCTCCTGGTTTCTCCAATTTGCTCTCAAGGAAAATAAAATTGAAAAAGAAACCGATCCGTCCAAGTTGAAGCGAGAATTCTTGAATTTTGTTTGCCTTTAAGAATGAATTTGGAGAAAGGATACCGCATACACCTTATGGAAAATGTACACCGTTGGATATCGCTGGATTTTTTATATGTTGCAGTCCTTTGAACAACTTTTGTGAAGGTCCTACGCCCAAAAGTATAACAGTTTGGCCGTTAGAAATACACAGGTGCGATGACGTCGAGTGAAAACCAAAGTGAAAGTCATTGTACACCATCGCATCGGACACGCCAGCGTGTGTATTTTTACCGACCAAACTGTTTGACTTTTGGAGTTAGACCTTCACGAAAGTTGTTCGGGATGCCAAGGGGTACTCAAGCAAAAAATCAAAATCAAGCGATTTTCAATGGCGTAGATTTTTCCATAAGGTGTAAATTGGTCAACAATGGCGTCTACTACTATGCTCAACATAATTGGGACCCGGTTGATACGAACAACCCCATGTGGAGATCCTAAAACGTAGTAATATTACGTGCGTACTACATCACCTTTTATCTTCACGGCTACACTGCATTGCAGACTGCACTTCGATCAATTCAATTCCTAACCTCTTTTTTTGAAGAACATTTCCCCCTTCTTAACTGCTGCTTCATTTCCCAGATTACCAAAATCCACTCAAAATAATGACCCGGGTTAGATGAAATAGAATAGAAAGACTGAAAAGGGAGTGTACGGATAGCACACACTTCCTCAAACCGGCAAAACCGTAAAATAATGCAGGCAGGGATTTAGAAGTTAGTTAACTGAAAACGATTTATTCAGAGTGATATGGAATGAATGTACAGGGGAGATTAATCGAATTGTCAGATTATATGTATCAGTCGATTCTGCCTAGGCGGTAGAGGCACAACTTTCCTCTGCGCTATGATAAGGGTTTAATCTCATCAATAGGCGCGGGTTTGGCTCAGTGATTTGAAATGTTTTTTTAATGCCAATTGCTAACTTCTTCTGTCTTGAAAATATTTGTTTGATATTTTATATTATGAGTTTTGACGCTCATCTTTTCATTGAAGCGATGGACTATCGCAACAACTTGTATTATTTTCATATTGGTTTCATATTCATATTTTCATATTATCATTAAATGAGTTCCGGGCGTCCGTCCGAGTCTCTTAAATCTAAATAAGATTGACTGTTTGGAGATATCACTCCTATAATCTCGGTAGGCTGGATCTGGACTTCCTTAGGATACTTCAAGAGTACACTTACGTGATTCATCCTCCCATCCCATTGGACAGTCGCAGATATAGATTTGTAATATGAATGACAAGAGTGCATTCATTTTGAAATTCAATGAAGTGTTTAGAAATCTGAAGTGAATTATGAAATTATTAAAACTATTACAGACTATTTTTTAAATCTCTTACAACTCTTTCTTTCGTAACGATTGTGAGTTCTCTTATAGGAATCATTACTTCTTCGAGGATATGTTACGAAACTATAAAAGAATTACGAACTGATTTCGTAATATTCTGATTATTTCGTTTTACTCGTTGAATTACAAAGTGGCTGGGCTACTTTTAACCTAGTATGCATTTCAAAGTGATACGCTATTATAAAAAAGTGAACTTATTTTCAATGCAATGTTCATATTCAGAAATTCACTTGACGTCTAAATTGAATTGAAGTTGCATTTAATCAATTCATAGCTCACACAAAGTACTAATCGTCAAAACTCAAATTGAGTTATCAGTGAGTGCCGTCAATTCCTACTGTAATTTTATTTAGTGTTAACAACGCACTCGGTTTTAAATCTCCATATGGAAAATTTATCTCCTAGGCCCGTTGTAGTATTACGTCGACATTCCTGTTTTAGTGTCAGTCAATAATCTCTTTTTTTTAAAAAAGACAGGCCCGAGAGAAAATTGTATGGCACACAATTTGACTTCTTTTACAGAATACAAAAATGACTGTGAGTGACTTTGACTTTGTGACTGACGACTAGCTGTGTGCAATTTAGAATCTAAAAGTGGAGTCCTCATCGTCTCCTTCAAGTCTCGTCTCACAAATAATGAGGGAGAC
>JAQFYE010003086.1:0-16199 GCA_034694305.1 Protaphorura glebata
GGTCGGTAGGAGTTTCCTTGGAACCAGATGAAACTCACAAGTCATGTTAATTTCGCTCTTTTCGGATTTGTACCCGGTCCGCACCATTACAAACGGGTTGTTCGACAAACAAATTTGGCATGGCATGACATTAATTTGGTACGACGTGTCACATAATACAACGTGCACAATATACGTGTCATGTTGAATGAAGCGTCCAAAACGAACCGTCCGCGCTGTTCTTAATCGAATCCACTATCTCTTGAATCTACATTCGCAGTACGCTAATATCTGTAATTAGTGACACAACGTAAATTGCTAATTGAGTTAACAAACATATTGGATGATTGGATAAACACATTAAACATACTAGGAGACTAGGACTTTATCCAATTTATTTCTGCAGGCCATTTATTCCGCCAAAGCTAACTCCGTTTTCTGGAATTGTCTAATTAGTACTAGTACTAATCGTAAGGACTTTGAACTGGAGTATATAAATTACGTCACCTTTCTGCATAATGCAAACGCAATTGCGAGTAATGCAAGGATATCCTTGGAATAGGTCATTCTCATAAGCATATCTGTATCAAAGTCTATTTTTATCCGTATAGAAGTAAATATTTGCAAATGAACATAATGCCAAAACCGACGTGTGCATAAGAAATGTCGTCATCAGGCATTGACTTTGGTAAAATATAAACGTATCAATTTCTGTGTCTGTGGTCATGGCCGAAGTAAGACGGAGTTTCGATACATTTTCCGTCTCGTATCTAGTATTGATTCATTCGTCCGAGGTCAGGCTTAACCGGCTCGCCGCGGCGTGTGACATCATGTCATGACCGAGATATGGAAAACTTCCAACCCGTGTAGTAATTCGAGTATTTTCGGCAAAATTACTGGAACATGCCAATTTTTTTGCAAATATGCCCGGTCCTATATTCATCCAAAGACAAGTGCTTAGGATTAACGACATCGCTGGCATCCAAGCATTTCTTCACAGACAGGCTCATAATATTAACCGAATTTCCGGTGGACTCTTGGACTTGACATATTAAACTTGGTTGCATATGGACAAAACTCCACTTGTTCATTTGTCGAAAGAAATCCTAAGCAGACATAAAAAGTACCCATTCGCTATGTTAAATCAACGGAAATGTACCAGATAAGATGTTGCTACGCACTTCATCGATTTTTTATTGTCTAAACCTGCATTGCTGACATTCCACAGTTTGACAACGTAAAACAATTTCATAGTTTTCAGAAACACCTGAACAAATGGGCATTCGAGTGAGTACGAATTGTTTGTGGGTGTGACGCATTATTAGGATAGGTCTGTCTGCGTTAATTTGCACATTTTTCTAACGCGTGCATTCATATGTAACATACCTAAACATGACTCATACTGTTTACGTTTGGTTTTTACAATCAGGGGGAAGTGCCATAGCATGGGATTTACAGCTTAAATCCCATGCTATTATAATTAGTATTTGCAAAAAATACTCGACCCATTCATACTTTTATCTTATCCCGATTGAGATCGTGTATGTAAATAAATGCTACATTTAATTACGGTGAAACGGGGTCAATGCATTTCATTCTTCTCCAGTGTACAATGAAACCATTTTTTAAGAAAAACCTTAATAGTATCGATCTGTAAAACCGGCGTTAGCAAGGAAGGTATACCAGAAAATATAGTTAAGTAAAGACCAAAAATTATGTGCCTCAAGTCTGTAATTTCAACGCGAGACTTGCATACTGAAATTTTGTTGATTACTGCAATTGTTGGTAGAAAAGACGTCTTTCCTAAATTTTATCCACAACATTTTCCGCATGAAACTGACAGAAAATCTGAGGCTAATAAGGTATAATTCCAACATCATCAGCTAGTTTAAGTGCATTGGTACGATAAAACTTCAAAAATGTACCCGAAATTGAAATAAATGAATTGTAGTAATTATACTTAGCATGCTTTGTTCGTTCTCCCAATGGAAACGGAAGATTACCGAAGACAATTAACTAGGACTACCAGCAACTATTTCAGACAAGCTATTACATAAGGTTCTATTGATGATATCTACTACTTAAAATTCAGGGCTGGGCAAAATAATTATATTGAAAATACATTTTCCAAAAAAATTTAAGTATAAGTACCACAAATGATAACAGCGTTGAAGGAAATTCGGAGTTCTTTGCATATATCGATCAAGTAAAGTTTTTGCGTTTTTCCCAGACCTGGTAATTTTCCTATTTCCCATGTACCGGGGACGCTAGAGCAGTAGGCACATTATCTTGTTACGATAGAAACACGAAATCAAAATTGGTTGTAAGTAATTTTAACATCTGACTACTAAATCCCTTTATAAAAGTTATTGGCATTGGCCCTGATGGCATTCGCATTACCCCCATCAGGGGTAGACTTTCTGACCGTATAATCTCGCATTGTCTCGGATTTAGGATTTTAACTGTAACATAAGGATAGAATGACGCAGCGCGAAACTAACCTTCCGCATGGTGACTTTCTCTAAACTTTCTCACTTTCACAACTGCGTTGCAAGGTTGAAGTTTGAAGTTGCAGTGGAATTATTTCTCCGAACTTGTCATAAAACCCGTTTCATTTTTCAACGAAATAACATTTACATTATTTCATTAAACGTCTATTTTTAACATTCTATCAAATAAAAATAGAATGCGAAGGTCAGTTGAAAACATTGACGTCATTGTACGTTTGCATAAACATATATAATTAAATTGGCTGTTACCCAGCAAGTTTATCGCACCCAGTAGACAGTAGTCCACTAAATGAATGGGTACGTTGACTACCACTACCATAGAAAACAAAAAGTAGTACAAAAGTCTCTTAATTCCAGTTTTAACAAGGTAACAGCTATTGACGTCAAAATAAATTGACCCCAAACCGACTCACACGGTATCCGAATGGGAATTCAACACCTGTTCAAAAAAGTGAACGGGGCAAATTCACCCTATCAGTGTCCTTGACCTTATTACTTATATCAGTATGGTCAGATTGACATAACATCTTGCGCATTCGGATTCTTCAGCAGAATCCGTGTACGGAATTCCAAACTTTTGAACTTCAGAACTTGAATTTAAATCCCAACGTACTTAGGGTCACGGCCATCTACATGAATTACTTCTTTTCACTTTCTTCGAGAGGTGTTCAGATCCTTAATGAGTATAGTTCCTGATATGTCGGCAGTTAAAATTTTGGCGTACTCGATATATTTCCGTTGTGAACTCTCTGAATTGCATTCAAGGGAATCAGGTTTAATGAGATCACCACATTCCAATCCAACGTCCAGTCCACGGCGTGTTCGTTGAATGCGATTTATACCTTCCAAGGCCAATTTATAATAACACAGGCGAAATTCAAATGAGGCTACTAAAATGGCCAATTTCACTAGCTAAATCGCAATATAAATGTTCCACGTGTGTATGGTGTTATTATTTCTGACAGCAAAATTTTCCGTCATAAATATTTTCTGCATTCCTTGCGCTCCAGTGCTGAACAAGTTTTTCATCCAAAATTATTTTCTCTAAAACAGGAATCAATCAGAAACAAGCTAGATAAAATCAGAGAGCAAGTTTTCTTAGCCTTTAATCGACAACTGCTATTTCCACTGCTATTTCATTAATTCATCAAAATTGCGGGTAAGTAACACTTTAAATATCTTACTTCGAAGAAAGTCTCGAAGAAATAAAAAATTAACCGACTAATTCAGATTATTTCCCTAGACAATCTTTAAAATAGTCTCATAAAATTCTCTACGAAATGTACATCTCACTTATTATCACATATTATGTCTGGAATGTAAGACAATGAATAGGCATACCCACCTCAGCCAACCTAATAATACGGTATTTGAGTCTGAAATTTTACAGTTTGGGGTTTTTACTTCGGCATGCGTTTGAAGTTAGAATTTCCTCAAATTAATTAGTTTGAGCTCGTTGTTGTTGTTGTTGTTTTTCTGAGCTTAGAGTCTTTCTACAACATCGCTCACACAAAAACAATTCTAAAGAAATGTCAGCGAAGCAATAACAAGTCACGACACGAACTAGACTGATTATAGTAAATTCAATCAAACTCACTGAATTGCAACTATTCTTCTACAAAATCGAAATCTGAATTAAACAACCACGATTTCTACAGGCATTGAAAAGACAACGAAAGCTCCCCCAAACCGTGAGGACTACACGCCTCTCCTCTGTGGCGAAATGGATTCAGCGCTAAATGAAGCACAATTGACTCAATTAAGACTTTTGGCTGAAAATACAAAGGATCCGTACTCAGAGATTCCTTCCTACGGACTAATACGAGATTCTGAGAGAAGAGGGTCAACTAGATCCGAGGGTCATGTCCATGTACGTTGGTGGGGAAATGGGGTTCTCAGACAGACTATGGACAGTGATAAACCTGGGAGTTTTTATCACGTTGACCTTTTGACAAAATCAGCCGAAGAAAGCCTTCCAGTTCCAGAAAACCTAAGACCACAAGTAAGTCAATTCGTTTCACCTTTCAAAGAAAGGAGTATTTAGAGTAAGGAAGGGAAAGGCAATTTAATTTATAGTAAATCGGGTTAAAAGTTTCAAAGGATACCACGTACACCTTATTCAAAAATGTACGCCGTTGGAAATCGTTGAATTCTTTATATGTCGTCGTCCTTGTGATTCTGAACAACTTTTGTGAAGTACCTACCCCTGAAAGTCTAACCGTTTGGCAGCTAGAAGTACACTTGGGTATGTGCGATGGCGTGCAGTGTCTTTCACTTGGACTTTCACTCCACGTCATCGCACATACCCAGCAGTGTATTTCTAGAGACCAAACGGTTAGATTTTTGGGGGTCGTAGTCGTAGGACCTTCACACAAGTTGTTCAGAATCACGAGGACTACGACAATAAAAAATCCAACGAATTCCAACGGCGTACATTTTCCCATAACGTGTAAACGGTATCCTTTTCTGGACTGTGTGAAAAGTTCCGAACAAAACTGGGAGCGTTGGTCCTTTCTGCAAACTTTCATATTTGAAGTAACATTCCCATTGATTGACCTTCAACGGACTCTACATGGGACAACAGCCCTATAGTTTCGAATTCCTTTCGTTCCTCACTCTATCTACATCCGACGCTGTTGATAAACAGCTTGCAAATTTTAGTTAAAACCAGTTTTCTAATATCGGGTATATTATTTCAAAATATTTGGAATCACGACATGAGCAATTAGACAAAAATAAGCCAATATTTTCAAAAAATTGTCTACCCTTTACAACAAACCGGTTTATAATTACAGTGAACTGCAATGTTTGTATTTTTAAGTTAGTGTAGAACTCTAGTTTGTGCAAGAACACTACATTTCTCATTTCCTCTGTTCACCATTGCAACCTGAGTTGTCAAAGGCTAGCAGAAAGTCATTGACGAAATTGTCGTCACGAGAGAATCACAAATTCAAAACGTGACCATTGTTTTTGCACAGACTATTTTATGTGCATTTTATTAGTAATAATCACGCCAATTTAACGTCCAAGTCACCAACCTGTCTCTTCACAGGATGTGCATGGTCCATATTACGGTGAATACACTATAATTAGATAATTGAAATTCATGAGAGAGATAAAAACTTGAGCTAAACCATTACAGTTGCGTTTCATGAAAGTATTTCAAAAGTACACTGGACAGACTCCACACCTCCGTATGAATCGGACATTTGTTACACAATGGCGTGTAAACAGTACTTAATGGCGTGTAAACAGTACTTGCTCTAGTTATATACAATTCATCGCAGTAACATTTTAACTTTTATTGAATTTCGACAGTTAATTAAAACCAGAAGTATCTTAAGAAATATACGATTATGGATCATAACCGTCGGTTTTTCGGTTGATCTACGATCTCAAAGCAAACATGAATTTTGGCTCTAGAGAGAGAGAAATAAACTGAACTTCGTGCTGGTAACGAAAGTCTTTACAGTCAGGATTGAATACCATGCTAAAATTAAACAAAACAATAAATAACAACGAAAAACCTAGAAGATAATTAACTCGTCCTAGAACGAGAACAAAGATTTTCGTCAATAGAATTTATTTTTAAATAATGAAAAGAATATTCTTGACTGAAAAAAGTCCGCCGCACTTGTAAATTCAAAGACCCTGGCCAATTTCTGTTATATACATGTCTCTGTTACTGAAACTAAAAGTGATGTTGGAATGTTAAGTTAACTAGCAGGGCCAGGAATCACCCGGCTCCTGCAATACTTTCAAGAGAGAAGGATTTATTTAATACTCAATTGTCATTTTCTATGAGCTAAGAGAAAAGAGAAATCGAGAATTCCCCTCACGAGGGGGAAGGGATTTTTGCACTTTTTATGGTCAGAAATCAAGACCCGAAGCACACAGGCAGCAATAATCTAATATAACACACAACATAATTTTATGTTATATTATTGTTGCCAGCCAACCAACATAAAAAACTCGATTCCTTTATAATTATATAGAAATCAAATGTTTTGTAGTAGCGTTGTCTGATTAAAAGTTTTACATTAGGGCAACATATATGTGATCGGAGGGGATTTGTTCATGCTGTCATATCCGCCAGTCAGGAAACCGGTAAGGTTATTTGAATTCGCCGTTGGGAAATCAGGTGGCGGCTGCTTTTTATCGCAATGATAGAACTGGTAGGGCTAAACTTAAAAGCCGTTAGTTTAGTTCTTCTTACAATTAAGTTCAAAAATGAGAACAATAATTTCAGCTTTCAATCTTTTTCAAGACTCTTCCTATTCCACCCCTAAGAACGCATTTTCTAAACTAATTGCTAAACTGTTAAATTGCTAAATCACAATCACAACTTTGAACCATCGGAAATTTCCCTTACACAGAGTAAATTGAGTCTCCCGCAACGCTCTCTGTCAGAGGTGTTTTCAAATTATTAATTACCGTAAATGACCTAATAGACCGCTGGTGCTAAATACAGCGCGGGACTCAAATAGAAAGCATGTCTTTTCTTCAGCTTTCTTCGTATAACCTAATGGAGAAAGTGGTGAAAATCCCTCTGAACCTCTGAACCCCACCTGAATGAATAGAACGCGGGTGGTCTATTAGATCATTTACGGTTTGGATGGTTCATTATATCGGGAGTTCGGTATACAGAGAGTCTACTGTGACATATACCAAGGTGATTTAAAGGCTAATTACTCCGAAATTACTAGCTAATTCAAAATACAAATCCTAACACGCATGTGCTTCTTTAACATCTCTACCAAAAACGAATGGAAACGCTATGGCGGTGCGGTCTAAAAATATACGAGTACTACGTATCCAGACTATTATTTGTCAAATATACATATTTTCAAATATGGGGTTTACAGCCCACACCTCCGACAAGCTGGTCACTGATACTAAATCACACACGCAATGCCTGTAAAACATCATGCAAACGTTACGATGACATAACGGCTCAACTATCACATGGTTTATTTAAACCCGGAAAAAAGGAGAAACGAGGGTGTGGTGAAAAAAATAACAATGGGACATCAGGTCAAGGACATGGCAGCTATTCCATTCCATCAATGAAGGAGAGTCTGACTGTAATCAATATTAGCAATGATCGTCCAAAAATCAAGCCACTCGCAATGGAGGTAAGCCCAAAGTACCTCCGCCACAGTCCATCAGAAATGTGCAAAAAAGTATCGATATTACAAATGTATATTGACATTCGAAGCAATAATGTGAACAAAATTCCGAAGATGGATGGTCAAAACCGATGTTTTGGCAAAAAGAACTTGGAATTATGGAGGGCAATAATGATCACTCTAACGTGCGCGGTTACGATCGCTCGAATCGAATCGAAACTCATTTATTTCTGAACTAGTTGTGATTATGAACTAAACGTCCATCATTTATAGTAAAGAAAATGATGTGAAACAATTCAAAAAAACTTGAGAAACCAAAGACTTAAAATTATTAATTTATTTGTTCCAATTATTATTGGGTTCAACTAATTAAATTGACTCCACAGCTCATTATAATGCAAATATGCGAAATATGCGAATAATCAGTGAGTCTAAATTCTGCCATAATTTCTTTTACTTTTTATTACTAATCAATTTCCTTACAAAAATTAGCGGTTCTCGGAACCCGTAATAAACTAAAGGAAAACACAGAAAATAAGTAAAATGCTGAACAAATGTTTTCTCAATGTTATGTTGTGTATTCTGAATCCATAAAGTAAAAACTGTGACGAAAATACTAAAAACTTAAAGCCGCATTTAAGTTGACGAATTTCAAAATTTTATTAATAAAATCATTTCAATATTTCTATCTTCGGAAGAATACAACAATTTGTCTTCTGAAAGCCTAGATCTTAAAGGAGTATCATTTAGAAAAAAGGCATCCGATCATTCCATTCAGAACAACAATGAATGTGATAAGCAGTACTGTCTATCTGTTAGTCGGCTAGTCTAGAACACAATCAGGAAACTTTTCGTTAAGTTTTGTGCTTTTCCGAAAGTGTTCGCGCCACGCATCTAACCAATTTCTGAAATCTACACAGATCATCGCTGCCATAGCCGTTTCTTTGGCATCCATGGTCATCGGGATTGCATCTGCATATAGTTCTCCAGCTATTCCGTCTATGCACGAAGGAGATTCTACTCTCTATATTGAACTGGATGGAGATGAAGCTTCATGGATCGGAAGTCTGATGCCTTTGGGTGCATTGCTCGGAGGACTTGTTGGTGGATTTCCAGTAGAACAATTAGGACGCAGGCGTACCGTCATGGCTACAGCCATTCCATTCATATTTTGTAAGTAGTACTTAATTTTTGCTAACTTGGTATTTACCAACTTGCACTTTTGGTTGCCAAACTAGTTTTCGCCAACTTTACCCTTCACCAAAAAGTTATCAATATCTCATAATTTCTCTTTCACTTTTAGCTTGGCTATTGATAGCTCTTGCCAATCATATTTGGATGATTTACTTGGCACGAGTAATTGCTGGTGTTTGCACTGGAATCGTTGGGCTCACACTCCCGGTCTATTTGGCAGAAACTGTTCAACCTAGAGTTCGTGGTATACTTGGCCTGTTCCCAACTACTTTTGGCAATCTAGGTTCGTCAATGTCACCATAGTCCGAAACCTACCTTCGTCGACGAGGGCGTCACAATAAGTTTGGGGGGGGGTCAAACGCCCCCCCCCAATGTTAAAACCATGCATTGAGGGTCAATCTGACCCCCCTAACATAAAATTCTCGAGGGGTGTCCGGGTGACCTGAGACAGGGTGGGTTCGGACTATAAATGTCACTCTGATTCAGAAATTCCGCTCACACATAATATGTATGTAATCTCAAATATTTTTTTTGTTTATGAACAGGGATTCTTATCGCATATGTCGCTGGAAAATATGTGAACTGGAGGAATCTGGCCTTCATAGGAGCTGGACTGAGTGTCCCGTACTTAGTCTGCATGCAACTGATTCCAGAAACTCCCAGATGGTATATTTCCAAAGGTAAGTTTGGAGTACTTATTCTGAATTTTCTCGAACCATTATAACCAATCCATACATGCAATCGAATTTCGATAACGAGACATACGTCGATATCATCTAACAATTAGTAGGCACCTAGATTGTCCACCATAGAATATTCCAATATGACAATCTCGGCAGGCCCAATTTTCGTATTTAAGATTTCTTTTGTATTATTATTTCATTTGTTTTTTTGTTTTTGAAACAGGAAAAGACGATGAAGCTGAAAAATCCTTACAATGGTTTCGTGGGGAAGGATCTGACATTCGAAATGAATTGAATCTGATCAAAACTTCTAATGCAATCGCTATGAAAACAAACATGACATTCAAGGATCTCTTTTGTCCAGTATACATGAAAATTGCATTCATTGCTTTAGGCCTCATGTTTTTCCAACAATTCAGTGGAATCAATGCTGTCATTTTCTATTCAACGACGATTTTCTTAAAGGCCGGATCCACTATCGATGAATCCCTTTCTACAATCATCGTCGGACTTGTGAATATGGGAGCCATTTTCATCTCCATTCTCCTCATCGATCGTCTTGGACGAAAAGTTCTTCTTCTAGTATCAGACATTCTTATGATTATCAGTCTCCTTGCATTGGCAACATTTTTCTACACAGACGAAAATCATCCTGAATTAATTGAAGGATACGGTTGGATTCCCTTACTCAGTGTCGTGTCATTCGTACTGGCATTCTCCTTAGGATTTGGATCAATTCCTTGGCTCATGATGGGAGAAATATTTCCTAGTAGGATTCGTGGTCCTGCAGCAGCCCTTTCAACAGCATTCAATTGGACATGCACATTTGCTGTCACAAAAATGTTTCCACAAATTGTATCCTCTTTTGGTATACATACAGCATTTTTCGGCTTTGCTGGAATTTGCATCGTTGGTATTTTCTTCATTATTTTCGTAGTCCCAGAAACACGTGGGAAAAGTTTGGAAGACATTGAAAAGAACCTATCGGGGGGAAAGGAGAGAAAATTGTCTGCGACGGCCCATCTAAAGCCATTGCCATCAGTTATCGCCGGGTAATTAATTATTACCATTCCAAACAGTTTTTTTATATTGAACCTGGAGTCAAGGCTGTCGTAATTTTAGGCAATCATGCTCCAAAGTATGAATCTCTCTTGATCTAGATTTTTATACGTACAAAACATAAGTACGGGAACGAGTCCTGTAGCAAACTATGGTGCTTAATAATATTGTGAATTTTCAAAATCCAGTTTGGTGTCAAAAATTTCTGAAATTTTTTCAATACCTCATAAAAATTGTAAATTAGGACCGGTTTTGTCCATATCGGGTAGCTGATTATAATTTCTTTTTTCGGAGTTCCTATTAGCTTTTTGCAACGTAGAGATATCGGTAAATAAATTTTTGTTATTGTTTCTCGTTTTTCATGTTCCAACAATATGGACACAAAAAAATTGCCGATAATTCGATGTTACCCCCTACAACTATCAATATAAATACAAAATATACAAATATTATAATCGCAACTGATTTACAGAAAATCGTCTTTAACTAAAAAAAACACGGGTGCTTCGAAAAACCTTTGCTCTAAACGGTGCAAGACAAGACAGTATGTATGTAGTTTGTAAGAAAGAATTTCTATGTTTTTTCAAATATATAATTATTTAATATTTATATTTATATACAATATATAGTTTTAGGGATTAAGTTACCATTCTATGCCACGTCAGAGGGGTTTGCCAATATTTCGTGGTCGTCCTAGCTGTAGTAATGTGGTAATAAGTAGCTATGTGACAGAATATTTCAACAACTGCCATGTTGTTGAAATAAACTGTCAAAGAAACCGACACAAGTATGTAAAATGTCACAACCAAAAGATTGTGCCATTCAGCATTCACAATCTTCACTTATGGCTTATGGCTCACAAGGAAATCACTTATCATGTAAAATTTAGGTCAGGTCAGATGTTCTAAGATTAATATTTTCAAGAGTCCCTGTCACAAATATATAATTCTTATCCGCAGATCATTACTATAAACTGTAAATTCTCAATTATTTGGGAATCTCAGTACAATTTCTTCCGAATGGAAGTAAAAAAAATTGATACGAAATTTTAACTGTCAAAACCGCGTTCACAACACCTCATGCGACCTCTCAAATTGGTTTTCACATGCAAATTGGTCTCCCTGTGAAATAGATTTAGCAAATGCTTCAATCATTCCAGTGATAAAAAGGTATTAAAGTCTGAATGTATGAGGAGTAATGAAATTATAAATACAATTACAACTTTGATGTCGACCATGGGGAAATGGTAGGGTAATTAAGAAACATGGCTGTAATTATATATTAAAAGATGTTGGCTCAAAATTCTGGAAAATAAGAACGGGGATGGTTGAATCTCGATTTATAAAATAATCATATCCAACATAAAAAATAATGTGCTTCTTCAATCAATAAAAAATCGTACTAAATGGTTACCAAAAGTCCGTATTATTAGTAGTGCAAAGGAACGAATTCAAATTATAAATAGTTATAAATTCTACCATTCGAAAAAAATACCAATGTCGAACATCAAACACGAGAGGAATATCCATAATAGCAAAATACGATAAAAAAAATGAAACACTCAAATAAATGCTTGCGACGAAAATACAATATTTATTTATTTATTTACGAATGGTAACGCCGTCTGTTGAGGTCATACTGTACCTATTTTTTTATACTACGTTCACTAATTGACATTTTTCAATAAGATCTAATCATCCAGACATCTTCGGCGGAGAATACATCATTAGCCAGGCTTCCTCGTTAGGCCGAAGGGGAGGCTAATTTAGCCTCCCCTTCGGCCTAACGAGGAATCCCTGTAGTAGTAGGAAGATCTATAAAATAACCGCGGTAAAGAAATTTTCGAAACGTAAATCCAACAAATAACAGTTATGCGTCTAGTCTATTTATTTTGGAGTTACGACACCCAATGATGAATCGATGTGACACTAGTTTGGGCTACTTGAACGAACAAAAACAAACAAGCAATTCTCAGAAAATTATTCAGCTTCGGTCATTTACTTTTGCATCATCGTAATTACGAAAAATATATTATTGCAATCCAATCCAAATCCAAGAACACGTGTTTCACCTTACGGCGTATATTATTAGAAATTCTAAAGTAAAAAGTTATCATCGCAAAAACATCGCAACTTCGTCTTTATTGAGTGCAAAGCAATTAATCCACATGATTTACAACATAACCATTCAGTTGCAGCAACGGAACATATGTAGTAAATGGTAAAGGTCAACACCAATAAACATAAAACACAAGTTAACAGATAGTTCACAATTTATACAAAAATATTGAGCCGATTTGGATATGATGTCATTTCGTGGATCTCAACTTATTTTTAATTCCAAAAAGGCTTGGCTTTATTGATTAGTGCAAGAACGTCTTCAAATCACACATTCCTCGACTCTATTTCCAACTCCAAATAAAGTGATCAAATGAATGCATGATTTCATTCAAAATTTCACATTTTAAAAACCGTGTAAACAAAACAACGAAAGTCTATAAAAATTCATTATTATATGAATTATATGAATGTCATTATGGACTGTAATACACAGAAAGCACTTCGGAAGACTTATACTCTACATACAAAACTAAAAACCGCAGTTAACAGATTTTCAACCGGAATCTTCCGGTTTACTAATCGGAAATTTTAAGTGAACAGACCTAATCCTGATATTTCGTCTTTTCTTACGGAATACACTCCAGCATTCGTAGCTGGAGAAAACTAGGCCACCCAGATTTAAATCAGTCGTCCTTCAAAGTTTCTCGAATTTCCAGCCAAAATCACTCAGTTAAGTCGTATTTAATTCATAATTTATTCCAGACATGTTAAATGTGATAAAAGTTAACTCAAAGGACGAAGTTGACTTAAAATATCCAAACTCGCGAGGCAATGACGAGGGAAGTTACTGGAATGTCTAAAATATCTAGTAACTCTCCGAACCTGATAAATCTTTTCATACGAAACGAAATACAACATTAAATCTCTGAAATGTTAGAAATATTAGAAAACCCTTCCGTTTCTCTTTTTTAATAAAATTACTAATAATTTACGAGACAGGAGATCATTACGGAGGTTTCGAGACTAACTTCTGATTCCCCTGACCTCATGCCTCGTTCCGAATTTACCGAACTTGCCGAAGGTGACCTCAAGAGGTCAAGTCAGATTATGACATTCGACGATCGTGACCCTCTCAACTTTCAACTTACTAGTTTAGCTTTTATAAAATTATATGCTTTTAAAATTTCAAGAACGTAATGGTTTAAGTGAAAGTAAGTAACGTTACTTCAAATTTTGCAAATTGTTTGACTTTCGAGATTAAATTTTTTGGAGAAACTTTGTCTTTAACAAATGAAATGCTGCATGAATTAACAACCTACGTCCATCCCTTGAATAAGTACTTGGTAATTAAAAAATAGTTAAAAAATCAAGATTCTGTAAATTCTAAAAATAGTTTTGTGAAGATTGGTGGAGGGAAATCTAACCTTACCCTGTCCGCGGAAATAGTAACTTGCTAGTAACCACACGAGGACTTCACATGACTTGTTCCATACATTAGATTAGATATTGCTCTACTTGAAAGTCAAGGTTAGTCAAGCTCCCGAAGATTTTATATCGATTTTACCAACAAATCGCCGATTCGCAAATATAAAAGCGCAACAGGTTCACAACACCGGACAGTTCTGCTCCAGTTGCTGTCGTAATTGATCGCAATCCAATAAATCCTCCCGCGAGGCCAGTAGGCCCGGGTTAGGAATATAAATAGTCTTTTACATAATTTTAATCTACTGCCAATTTCAAAAGTTATGTTTGATTGTTAGAAAAAGTCTTCCCAGTCAAATCTACACTAGCCTAACGTAAGTCGAACCTTCTAAAATTCAAACGAATTGCATGACTGGAATGAATGGTTTGCAAGCTTATGTAGCGTAATCAGAAATGGTGACAATTCTTTGCCAAATTCCGTGAAAATGCGCAAGCTTTTAATTTTTTTTGAAGTTATACCGCTTTTAAAATAAAATTTAAAAAAATGCCACTGTGAGCTGGATAATTAATTTTGTTCGTGGTTTTGGTCGCATTTGGGCCTGAAAATAATTTTTATTACCGGTACCTAATCAACAAACAAATTTATTTTCTTGTTACATGCGAACGAGTAAAACCTCGAACAACACAATATTCATATCGGAGTGATCTATTTAACACATAACACATTTTAAGTTCTTTGAAAACATATTTCTTTTGAAATTTTAGGTTCCTGAGAGAAATTTTTGTCCCAAGCAATATGGGATTTTCCATGCTAAAATATTTAGATGACAGACTCCGGTGTTTCTCGAATATAAGTAGAATCGGTATAACTTCCAAAAATATGAAAACTGTGCAAAAGCAAAAACACATAAAAAAAACGATTACGTTTAGCGAAATCTTGACGTCTTAGTTTAAGAAAAATCTGCAATGCATTCTTCGTGTTTATTTCAAAGCAAATGATGTTACGCCGTAACTATTTATATGCTACTACGACCGAAAAATATTTCAAGAAGGAATTTTGAAACTTTATGACTCCGAAATATGCCCACCATATCATTTCTTAATTTCTAACAAAATGTGGTTCGTGTACATTATACTGTTACACATTCAACACAGCGGCAAATAAATTGAGAACATGTCCATTCATTCTCAAGTGCAAAAAAATAACACGGTTCAACGCAAACTAATGAGATTCAGATAAAACTTGTGTCCATCTAAGTTGAGTGGCATAAGATCAATTCGTGTGACCGCCAGACAAGATAAGTACGCCAAAATTAGATTCAGTTCAGACGATTACAGAATTTATACGTATCACACAAGTGTGTTAAAACTTAGGCGGTTGCAGAGTAAGGTCTAGCGGGACATGTCATGGAAATGTATTAATAGGATCCGATATCAATATTCTGCAGAATATTACGATTCTATCGAAAATAAAATTAAACGTTATCTGACAGTTTGCTTAACATAGATATAGAGACATTACCCAATCATAAGTCTTCTCATATTCTTCTGAGCCAGTCGAAGTTAACTTGACGAACAAGGTTTGTCAACCACAGGCAGCCCCTTATCCTTTCCCCGCATGTGCTGCAGGACGTTCTGTAGGATCTAGCGAGGGTGCCCGAACAACGGTTCCTCCACATATGGAGTCCGCAACGGAATTTTAAAAAAATGCTGCTTGAACCCTTTCCCATCATTGGGAAGATTATGAAAGAATTCCAAGCAAAAATAAGAACGGGTCCCAGAAAAATGACATTTTCAATTAGAAAGTAATGAAAATGTGTGGAAGTCCTCTATGCTGATGCATTTGTTCCAACATAATAGACGAATCTAGCCATAGTAAAATCCTATGGATGATGCGAAAACATAGAAATAAGCATTCACGAATCCCACGTGTAACCTCGGCAATCAAATGTTACGCATTTGAGAGAAAATAGTTTAATCGATTACGACATTTATTTGTAAACTAGACTCACCGGTAACGTTAAGTCAGAAATTCTTACACGTGTTTTCTACCGCACCCAGAGGTTTTATCATTGCATTCCCATTTATGATCTCATCAACACACGTCACACGTGCACAAGATATGCCTTTCTCTCATTCTATTTGCAAAATCTAACAAAAAGA
>JAQFYE010003087.1:0-16187 GCA_034694305.1 Protaphorura glebata
TCACCGAGCTTAAAGTGTATTGGACAATAACTCTGACCACTAGACCGGTGACAGACACACACACAGACACACACCAATGACCATTGTATAGCTCAGTCGTTCCGCCTTTCGCAATAACCTACGATAAACCTAACCTTAATCCAAAGAGGAGACAAACATTCATTTGAATCAATTTTTACACTTCGCACAAGACAAACATCATCGCCATTGCGCTTCCAGGTTGGAATGACAATTAGAAAAGTAGATTCCCAAGGTCAATGGCTAATTTAACGTGCATAGTTTACTTTAGTTTCGTATGCCTTGCCAGTCCGATGCGGTAATTGCTCCAATTCTTTACAAATCCAATAAGCTTAAGACAAAGATTACACGAGGACGCTCTGTTATTAAGTGCAACTCCGACATATTGACTATTTGACTACTGCTGCAGACAGAGGAAAGGTTAAGAACTATATACAGGTAATATAAATTAAAGTATTTTAAAAGTGAAGCTGCTTTGATGTGTCTGAGATTACAAAGCGGTCGTGTGAGGAGCGGTGAAGAAGACGGACAGAGACATTGGGATTTTAGAAGCTCTTGTCGGAAGCGTTGAAGTCCACACGCTAATAATTACAGAACTGAGTACAAATTAGTTCGATTAGAATGAGCTTTATTTCCGTGTCAAAGTTATAAGACATAATCATACATGTATAATTACTTCACGCCTTGTTTTCGCAACTGGGTACACTATTTTTGACTGTAATTTAAAATAATATAAATCGAATAAGAGCAAGTAAATGTTTTACAGGATATAACAAAAGAATTGAGAATATTATTTTGATAACATTTCGAATCAATACATATGATGTATATAAGTCAGCTCGCAGTTCCACGTAGCCTTGTCAAATTCTGGTAAGGAGGAACTGCTTCGAATTCCAGTGTTCAGTGCCGGACTATCCATATTCAATATTTATAGTCTACATTTTCAAAAGTACAACTGACAATAATTAGTAGACACACCCGGCAGTGTCAGCAGAATTTCCCCCCAATAGTTTTAACCTGAATCTATGTTTAGTCGCCGGATGTAGATTTTTATTCATTACCATTGTTGGACGACATTCAAATGCCGTATTATTCATTTACTGGAACGCACGTGGCGATTGTTAAAAATTAACGATGTTGTCAAATCAGTAAGAGTCTTTAATTGGTTCTGGGCGAGACGGCAATGTTATCACACCCGCGCTAATTGTCGGATTTTAGTGCACAGAATCTATTAATTGGATGAATTCCTGGAGATGCTATTCACGAAAAACCGTAATGACTTTAATAGAAAAACATCTCTCGGAATCTCTTGTTCGAAGTCAGGAGTTTGGTATATTCTAGCTTCATTTTGCACTTCCGCTGTCAAAACCGGGCAGGATGGAACATAAGATATGAGCGTACAGTCGGGTTGCTAAGCTCAGGATAATTGGATACTGGTGCATGGTGGTATGAGCTGATACTAGCGGCAGTTAGATGCTCCTGTTCATGGAGATACGGAAATTATATTTGATTGGTCCGAAGAATAAAGTAGAAAATCAACGAATATGTTTTCCAACTTTTGTTCCCCTTCTACCCCCACTCCTAGTTTATTTAGCTTTAAAGCCAAAAGAGACAAAAACACAAAGTACTTTCTGTTTGAAAAACAATGATAACATCCAGTGGAAGGATTCGATGTTCAGAGAGAAAATATTGATGAACTATTTTAGTATGTATACGGGAAATGTTAGGTTCACTTAGCCAGTCTCTTCCTGCTAACGTAGTTTCACCAGACAACTTATTTTATTTCGAGTGACTTTTGAAGATTTTTTGTCATTTAAAGTTGTTGGACTTCAGTCCGAATATCTAACAGAAAACGAAAATATTTATAAGATGAGTTGTTGCTGCGTAGACACTAGTTTAGCGAGTGATTACCGACTTATTTCTTTACCCGTTTAAGACTTTTACTGATACATCCATCGCTTACTTTGGACAGAGGTGGAATACTTTCTTATCTTGGGAGTTGGAATTAGATGAATACACACTCCGATTCAATAAATCTCCAATACTCCGGCACTACATTATCAGCGTTCTCAACTCTAATGGATTCGAATTTATACTCAACCCTTTCATTTGACCTTCCGTAACTTTTTGCCCACTGAAGGTTATAGTAAAGGTGTGAACGACACTTAATTGAGAATTAATGATGAGTTTGTGTATCCGTCACATTTTCATGTTCACTGTGAAAGTGTAACGAACTGAGTCTAATGAAATCGAATGAATAATAATGAGGAAAAGTAATAGTTTACTTGCAAAAAAACTGTTTAATCAAACGATGTTCTTTCTCATTATTTTTCCCTTTGTAGAACTTCAAAGTGAGTGAGAAAGGACGCAAATGGTTGTTTGGGAGTCGACTATTTCGAAAAGAGTCTGACGGGTCATGGGCGTCTGTCTGGGCATTTCTTTTCACAGACATGATTGTTCTCACTTCACACACAACCAGAGACAGAGTCTTTTTTGTCAAGGAACCACCCATTCGGTAATTGCTAATTTGTTTATTCCAATTACTGTTATATCCACGAGATTTGCTCAACAATCGAAGTAGTTCATTTTATTTAAGTCGAAAGTCGAAAAGAGTCAAGTATAAATGAAATTATTCTAAACGAATACCACCCTTTTACGTACAATTCGAATAAGGTGTGTTGACATATTACTTATACACATACGGAGGAGTGCACAGCGCCTTACGGACACTTATCACAACAAACTGCCGTGGAGATTTACATGTAATCTTTTTGGCTCACCATTTTCATTATCCTGACTGTTCGGCTGGACGGATCGATCTGGAATTTGCTGTGCTGGTACCCAATGATGCCTGGAGGGTTATCCGGTGGTCACGACGGTCGTACCGTAAGGGTATCACCTGAAAAAATAATTTATTTCGAAGGACTATCGAGGAAGACCAACGGTTGCCTCAACAGCGGATTGTTGACAGTGGACATCCGGCCGAGGCTCAAAATCCAATATGTTGCCGTCCAGAAATGGGAGCTGGGCAGGAAATTTTGTGCCATTAATATGCGGGTAAATTCACATGCCAAATCAATCCAATCCCTCAGATTAATGACGGCAACATATTGGATTTTAAGCCTTGGCCGGATGGCCACTGTCAACAATCCGCTGTTGAGGCAACCGTTGGTCTTTCTCGGTAGTCCTTCGAAAAGAATTATTTTTTCAGGTGATACCCTTACGGTACGACCGTCGTGACCACCGGATAACCTTCCAGGCATCATTGGGTACCAGCACAACAAATTCCAGATCGATCCGTCCAAAAGCATTTCTTTCTCATTCCACCCAGCTAATGTAAATATTTTTGTTGTTCGGTTGGAACCGAACAGTCAGGATAATGGCAATGGTGAGCCAAAAAAATTACATGTAAATCTATATGGCAGTTTGTTGTGATAAGTGTCCTTAAACCATCACAAGCACAGGCGTTACAAAAAAATTCAGACTTTATGTAATTATTGCAGTACAGGGTGTTTCAGAATAAGCGCATAGTTGTTAGTGTTTTTTTCGTTGTTGGGCGGTTTAATCTCATTGCCTGTAATGAATAAACAAATAAATGTAAGTTTTCGTAACTGCGCCAAAATATCATCAAACAACTGTGCGCTTTTCTGGAACACCCTGTACATAAAGTATTTTATTATAATTACAGGCTGGAAGACGTCGTTACACTTCATTTCAACTTACCTCGAAAAAATGGTAAAAGTCTCCACTTTCTCTCTGCCTTTCATCTTTATATTTTTATTTTGTCGCACTCGGAAACTGTTTGGCTGGCGTTCGTCTGATTGCTTTGTATTAATGGAAATGAAAAGTCTACTGCCAACAAATGTTAATATTACCGAACAATAATGTGTCATGATCGTTTCACCGAAGAAGTCGCTGTCCATTTTCAGAAAAACGTAACACCTGCATACTATTAAATGTATTGTCATCCTCATCAGTCACACCTACCTGATTTGGGTAGACCGTTTTGGATTTTATTCCATAAATATTTATGGCCATTCTGTTGACGCTTACGAACCCATTTGCTTTAGCAAAGACCGTATTTCAGAACCTGTAATCCATGTCGGAATACATTGAATCAATCAGCTTGACACTGATAATCTTTACCATAATAAAAGAAATTAAATAGTCAACTAATGCGGTCACGAAGAGAAACTTGATGATCACTCCTTTACTATTTAGCTTTACTATTATCTAAAAGTGAATCAATTAAACAAAAAGAACACACCCACTGGATGCATCCGTTATAACATTGAAATTCACGTTCTATGTAATGGTTTGGCTGCCTGAATTGGAAATTGTGATATTCCGTAAAGACGCACACTGTTCGTCAAAACAAAATAAATTATGTCGAAGCTATAAACATTTTGAACAGTTGGAATGAGTACATTTACATGTATATTTATTCGTTCCCTGAACGCCAGACATGTTTTGAGTAATAGAGTATCAGTAGTTAAATTAAACGTACCAATGAAACGTGAGAAGGTGAGCTTCTGGTGAAACTTGCGTCAGAAGTCGCGAGATAAGTCTGCCTTTCCTACGTAACGATCGTATAAATTCAAAGTTTTAGTCAATCTTGTGAAAGAGAAGAAAAATGAATCAGCCCAAGCAATTTTACGAGTTTCCAATTTCGAAAAGAAACTCGCAAGAATGACATGCCAAACATGCTTAATTGCTTTCCAGCATAGACACTAGATTGTAGTATGTGAGCCCATCCGTCAAGAAGTTCTTTAAGTCTTTGTTAGAATTTTCACAAAAGCGCAACGACGAAATTAGTCAATATTCATTTTTGTCTTCAATTGGTCAATCCAAGGCTCCTTGACAACCATCTCCCCGCCCCACAAGGTTAGCTCATCCGCAATTTGTTTTCTGAAAAGTTGTTTGTTTTTGGCTTTGGTGTACAATTAACATGGGGTAGATGGGAGGTTGTACACCGAATTCAATGGCGCCACAACCCTGAGTGATAGAAATCCGAGATTTCAAATTTTCTGATTTTCAAACGGATCAATCTATGTTTATTAAAAAATCCTAACAACATTGCTTCTGATTGTATGTTTCCAGAAAATGAATTCCGATTACTCTTTGGACCAGAGTTACCCCACCAATCTCGCCTGGATAAACTCCTCCCATTAAAAAGCAGGAGTAAGAAGCCGAATCAAATCGTTCTTCGTACAAGCAATACTCAAGTCAAGAGTGTCTGGAAGCTTTTACTTCAAAGGCAGATGTGAGTCTCCTTTTGTTCATTCCTAATTCCAGTATATCTAAAATACGCTCGTAGAAAAAAGTACCGGGTGCCCCAAAATCAACCTACTATTCGTTCTAATTTCCTCAATTTTAACTTTGTATGAAAAGTGAGATAGCCATTTTGTTAAAAAAATTAAAAATTTTAATTTCTTTTTCAACAAAATTTCAAAATTTTTTTAATTTTTTTTTGAAAAGAGATTCATTTTTGAATTTTTGTTTCTTTCGTAGAATAGGCCACCAACTAAGAAAAAACCTGAGAAAATTTTATATTTTTTTTACAAAATTTACAAAAATAATTCAAAAAAATCTATTTCGAAATTTTTTTGAAAAAAAAGTAAAATATCTCACTTTTCATATAAAGTTAAAATTGAGGAAATTAAGACGAGCAGCAGGTTGGTTTTGGGACACCCTGTATATTAGTGAATAATAGTATTGCAAAACTAGTTTTGTAACGTGTATACTGAGTCGAAAGGCTAACCTTAATGCAACGACAGTGACTGTCGTTTAATAAATGATGATATCTTTCTCTGACGCATTTTCACAAATACGCTCCCACCACTAACATCCATTCCGAAAATTGACATGAAACTTCAAAGTAAACGATTCCTCAAATATTCGTAAACAAGCGATGTCAGACCAACAGTCTCAATTTACTTTTCAGAATCTGGTCATGTTGACTGGATTTTAGAATAGCGTTGGCCCTTCAATCGATATTGCTCAACATCAAAGAATAAATACAATATCGCAGAATCATTGAGATGAGTTGCATTTCTAGTTAAAAGTGGATTCACTTTCATCTCCCACACTTTAAGAATTAGTACATTTAATAAACTGGGAAACCCAAAACGGAATTATGTATCAATCAAAAATAATTTATTTTGTCTGCATCTTGAGCCGACGTCAATTCTGTCTGGGCGCAGTCTTCGAATCGTCCTAAATAGAATACTGATCACCAAAATTGGCATTTGCATAATTATTACTATCTAGTGCTAGAACTGATATGCAATCCGCCACAAAATGATCTAAATATCTCGGTTATCCGACCCAATACAACTCCGTCAGAGATCACGCATGTGTGCTTCGTTAGTTCTAAGTTCTAACATGAGGGATTGGTATCTAAGACCTTGTAAGTCTTAGACCGCTATGCACGGCAGCCCGGTCGCTTGGGACAGGTTGTACTGTATCGTAGAGGAGAGGACCTACTTTGAGGCCGCAAACTTATCGACAGGATGACAAAAAACAAGTCGAGTTGAGGTAATATCTTTGTCCAGATATTTGGCTTCATCGCCCAAACACTTTCTCTTCAAAGAAATTTGAAAATAATATAACTTTATGAAACTCTTTGAAAAAACAGTAGTCAAAGATGCCAAAAACAGACCAATAGTCTGCAGCGAACCCGGAACAGATATGTCTATTTGAGTTTGTTTCTGAAGCGAATATTATAATATACTAGGTTCAGGACCATAGGCATGACCAATTTTCTCCAACCTACGCACTCTACTTCCTGTAAAAGTCTAAGAATCTCATGCTATGTCAACCGTGGTTTCAAGAAATGCGTCGTATTATTCAATGCGATACAAATAAAAGAAAAGATGAAGCAAGTCATATTATTTGCCTTTATTTATTCTATGAATAGGTTCGACGAGTCTGAGTTTAAGAATTGGTCCTCCGCAGGTTCAACGTCCTTCCACGCAATATTTCACAATTGACCGTTTCGAAAGAAATCAGAATAAATAAGAGTTCATGAAGTTTATTGACTTTCTTCAATTCCAGTTCAATTCAATTTAAGCATGCTCCTGGTTCGGCTCTGTCGAGAAGAACTGGTTCTTAGAGAATGTTGAACCCGGGAGTTATTTGTTACTTTTTCTTTCCATCAAAAGGAAATCCCGTGACTGTTGTTATTTGCGACGTCCATTCTTATTTTCTGGAATTTTTCTCTCGCCTCAAACTTTCAGTATTTTGTACGTCATAAAAAGTGAAAATAGTTCATGTTAAAGAGCAAACTCCTTCGTTCAATTCAATTATATCGTTCTTCCGTTTGAATTGAAATGCCTGGATTAGAGTGAGTATGATTGAATTTTGCCGACTCAGGGCACACCGCACCTATTTCCTTAACGGTTCGGTGTCTGAGTATTTATTATGTAGGTTGGCTGGTTGCTTTTTGGTTATTTGCATAGCGTTCGATTGACGTCTCTCTTATTGACTTGTTTATCGGAGCAAGTAATATTTCTATAAAGTTGTCTATTTGTATAACCTTAAAAGTACAGTAACACGATATGCTCAAACATTTCGACAATTGCAGTTCAGTGACTTTGACGCTTTTCGTATTTTATACAAGTCTCTAGTTCGTGTATTATTATTATACTATTCAAGGTTGACTTACTTTATTGCACTACTTGAACTTTTGATCTCGAGAGTCAAGTAGCGTACGTTATAAAAACTCTTTCGAAAGTTGTACATTTAGTATTATATTTTTCCACAGAATCACCCTCAACACAAGAATATCCAAATCCTCATCCTCAAACTTCTCAATCTCTGAATTTTGTGAGAAATTCCCGGATGAGAATCACTCTACCCATATTGAGGAAGAAATCTCTAGAGAGGCTCCAAGAACTGATGACAAGGCAAAGGAGCAAGAAGTGAGGTGTGCGACCTCTACTTTGGATCCGACATCAAGTCCACCTGATGCTAACCTTCTTAAATGTCAAGTTCACCTTTCGGATCCTCTTAAACCAAGTCAGTCAAACTCAGGTACACCTACAAAGTGCTTTCCAACAATACGTGCGGGAACCACGTCAGAATGGAGTTCCCCCCTGGAGATTTCTAGAAGTGGCGTGACACCGAATACGTCAAATCTGATTAACAGGACGAGCAAATCGTTAAAGGAATCTGACCAAGACCACAAGCCATCACGCGCCACTCCCACTGAGCCAATTGTCATTGAACAGGTCAGACTAGTAAGGCAAGATGTTGTGAAATACAATGAAACACTGGCAACCGCAAAACTCACTACTAACACAGAGACCCTGACTGAGAATGACCGCAAAATCCTGACTCAAAGTCGAAATCAATCCACCCTCAGAGTCAATGAAAATGAAATCAACCGAAATGCCAATCGAAGTAGAATTGTAGAGACAGTGAGTGACACGAAAGTGATTACAAATGCCACGGGCCCAAAGACCACCGCTAGTAATAATAATAACAATGAGAGCATTTTGGATTTGAATGAGGATGGCAAGTGTCGTTGTGAGATTTCTGGGAATAACCTTGACCTAACAGTTGTAGGCAGTGAAAGTCCAAGTCGAAAAAGAGTTCAACTTATGGAAGCCACCGACTGTAAACTGGATGCTGGAATGGTTGAACACAATCCGAATCTACCTCATTGTCACATCAAGACAACGACAAAGAAAAGGACGTATTCTCCATCTCCTCTGACACAAACAGTGTCGCCAACTGTCCCTGAAACCTTCCGAAGTCAACCAGAGACAGCAGTGGCCAGTGAACCTGGAGAAACCTTTCAAGGACAAGTTCCAAGCACGAGTCATGTATTGTCAGAGGTGAGAGAAGCGGAACCATTCAAAGATACATACAATAGGCTCACCACAGAAAAGACGCCGCCGCTTCAACTTCGTAGTACCTCCGTAGAAAGTGCGAAACTTCCGGCTTTTGTGACGAACAATGTGAAGATAACTCAACCAGGGACAAAAATAAAAACAAACGCAACACTTTTAATGAAATCTCGGAATTTGGAACAACAACAAAGCATACCCGGAACTCCATCATCAAAACAAGTTTTGAATAATAATAATAATGAAGTGGATGTTGCAACCACGGTTCTGTCTTCTACGACGCAAACTATCGACAAAGGAAAAATTGAGACGGCAGCGGTATTACGAAATCGTAATGTACATCTACCCCCGACAAAACCTATTCACACTGACTCACCGATCATTAGCGGGTTCGGGTCAGAAAGAAGTCGACGGAGGATTCTGTGCGACTACAAAGTTAGAAGAGATTACCCAGAACTCTTTGGCATTACACCAAGAGATAGACGCACTTTTATTAAAAGTTTAGCCGAAAAAGTGATCGCGGATGAAAAAGCACTTGTGGCTCCGTATTACTACATGACCCCTTCACCTCTCCCGATTCCAAAGCACATAAGGAACCTTCAGTTGCAGCAACAACAACAACAACAACAGCAGCAACAACAACAGCTGACTCACCAGAAAAGTCAACCTCTCGCGCCATCTACAACAGGTTTCTCTGAACCAAAACAAACTGACCAGAAGGTGCCTCAAAGAACTTCCGCCATTCCTTTAAGTGAACGAGGTAAAATCCAATCGAACATTTTAGCTGGGAAAGAAGCTGAATGGCAAGCACATTTACAAAAATTCGCAGAGGCGGCTGCCGCAAATCGTATGAGGGGTTGTCTCCCGAGAAAAGCATCACAGGAAATTCTAGAGGACTTATTAGAGGATGAATCTGAAGGCCCTGCTGGCTTGGGTGAATTAGCAAGGGGTCAAATGATCCAAGGTCGCCAACGAAGTCCAGAAGAGTCTTCCTCCAATGACTCAGGAATTAGTGAGGAAATGCCAATGGACAAATTCAAACTAAACAAAAGGTTGAGCAACAGAGTAGCCGAAATAGAAGATTCTCTGCCGCCAAAGTCCTTCTCATTGTCTCGTTTCACTTCCGCGCCTTCATCAACTTCAATGCCCTCAACAATGGAGGTAAACACCTCTCATTTTCCTACTACTTCTACTTCTTCTTGCACTTCTTCCGCTGCAAAAGACAATCCTCCGCTTGTGTATTCTTCTCCTCTATCTATTTCTACCTCACCTCTGCACCATTCAAAAGTTAAAGTTAATAAACCTCCTGTATCTTTCTATGAAGGAGGTCCAACGTCTTCAGTGGAGACAGTGGTGGCTGTAACCACGACGACAACAAAGGTGGACAAGGCAACAGCCACTGAAGACGATATTACGAGCCCTCATCACATTTCTGATAAATCATTCAACAGGAGTCTTATGGCCCAAAGACGCGAAGCTTTCTTTCTTCACGGCCAATCCGCTTCTTTAGGTTCGCCGTCTGCACTCCGTCGTATGTCTTCAGCCGTCGTTACAGAAATAAGTCCAATAAAAGTTAAAGTATTTGCCGGGAATACAATCCAACAGTCCCAATCCGCTATACAACCGTTGGCTGGTTGTTCCAGTGTTTTTTCCGGAAAGCCGTGGTCTTCTTATGACCGAGTACAATACACACGATTAGAAAAGGAAAAAACAGCCCGTGTGGAGCGCGTTGAATCTTCGGACGACTCGACCTCGTCCGACGTTGCATCTGCTTCCCCTGCCCCGGAGAATGAGAATGGGACAACTGACCCTTCGTGGTCTTCTTCGTCAAGTTCATTGACCGGTGGTTACACGTGCTCAAAAGAGGGCACCAACGCCACGTCCAAAATATACTCTGACTTTGATAACCTTTGTGACCGTGATCGTGACCAACAGTCTTCGTCGACAACCCCGGCCGCCTTGATAAGGCCCATTGTTCCCGCCTACTATCATTTGACTAAAGGCCCTGAAATCGTTGTCACCAAAGACTCTCCTCCTGAACTCCGGGATGACTGTGATAATAGTGAGGATGAGAGAGAGGACAGTGACAACGAAGAAAAAGTTAGCAACAGAAGTCTCGTGTTTTGTAATGGGCATAATAGTAACGGGAACGGTAGTTCTAGTTCTGCTAAGAGTGGTGGACGAAATAGTTGCGGAAGTAGTAGTGGTGGCGGTGATCTACTACGGGTTGAATCGAATGACAGTACTGTCGAAAATTATGGAGACGATGACGATGAATACAATTTTGAGGATGACGAAGAAGATGATTTGAGTCATTGCAGTCTAGCCACCATTAATCGCTATGGAACTTATGAGAGTCTAGAGAAAATTGAATCGGAAGACACAGTAGGTGTTCTCCCTGAATTCCCCGGAACGACACTTCCGAGATCTAAAGCCAGGTTTACCTTTGATGATGACGAAGAGGACGACGTGATAGATGAAGAGAATTTGTTTGAAGAGGATTTTGAGTCTGACTTTAATTTTCGCTTCCCGAGTCAAATTCAAGACAATACTTACAGTAAGTTTTCCGGTTAGTGAGCCTTTTTTCTACCTTATATAGCTTCCCTACTTTTCATATAATTTAATTTGGTAGAGTCCCGATTTATCAGTTAGCGTAGAATTTCTTCATACTTTCTAATCTCTGTAGTCTAAGAAATCTACAAGGTAACCTCCTGAGCAGTTTATACTGGAAATAATTCAAAGTCTTGTTAAACTTCAAGTAGATCACATTCTTATTATAAGGTATATGACGTAATTCTACCCGAGAATTCACGATGAAGGTTTTAGTTGAACAACTCCCACATTGTACTGTACAATCAGTCCGAGTATAATTCGAGTGTAGGAATCTGAAACTGATAGATGATGATTCCAATTCCAAACTAATTGAACTGCGTCGAGCATCGCTAATTTTCTACCACTGCTGACTGCAAATAACTCGCCATGTCACTGCTTGAATAATTAAAGAAACTCAGTGTTAGTAGTTAATTTCTTTTACTATAGTCAAGAATTTCAGTTTTCACTGGTGTCAACATTAGGATCGGTCGTGTTACCGTGTTCAATAATCCCTTGTAGGTTAAGCATATTAGAACGAAGATTTTATTTTTCTTAAATTAGAAAGTAGACTAGTCAGGCTTTGGAAGTCTTAGATTCTAATTTAGCCCATTCCATGGTCCGGCAGGCGTGTCAAGATTGGGTCCACTTCCCCCACTTTTGGAAGAAGACTTTGAAGATGATATTTATGATGAGAATGGTAGCAACAGCAATTGTAGTCCTGGTAGTTCAAGCGACAAAGTAGCATGCGGGAGTGGGGCGCTCCGTACAGCAAAGCAGGAGGTAGGTAAATCCAATAAAATTCTATATTCGTGTTAACTAACGATAGTACTAGCAGCCTTGTGGTCAAGTACAACTTACGGTTTTTAGTTTTGTTCATTAAACACAAAATCCAATATTCCGTATTTGTTCAATTGAGTCTGTCTTCAATATACGCAAATTCTCCATGTCAATTGTTCTTCATCTCTGTTTCTAAAGCCAGGTTTGAGACGTGACAACAGTTTTCTCTTGGCAAGAATTGCCACGATGTACGCCAGAAGCTCCATTAGCCCACTCAAAATCCTGAGAGAGTTGTGGCTCAAGAAAAGGTAATTTTTTCAATTCAATTTAATTTATTAAAATACAACACCATTCACAAGATTATGTTGTAAGTTACAGAATCATAAACAACGAGGGGAACATTACATAACAAAAAAAATCCAAAATTTTACGCTTAAATATAACTTTTGTCTCGTGCTTATATTTTTGTTGTTTCAGAAGTAATTTTTACTTATGTCCAAATAATTGCGCTCTATGTGCACCAATTAAACAAAGGAAAAATTGACGTCGTATTCTGCACGCACGCGCACGTAAACAGCAATACTCAGTCACTCGTAAATAGAACACTACTTCAAAATAGTTCAATGAGATGGAGCAGATTTGTCTACCAAATTGTAAATTAATCTAACTGTGACAATTCTGACAATACAGAATATATTCGCTCGCTTCATAAGAAGGCAAAAATAAATCCGGAACAACAAGTTTTGTTGCTACTCGTTGTGTTAAAAGTTAAAACTAGGGTGTTTTTGCGTCAAAAATGGCTTACAGAAAGTTAGAATTATCTGTAGTTACAACAACAAACAACAACTGAAACAGCAACATACAACTACAACTGTTCCCTCGCTGATGTATTCTTATTACGAAAATCCTAATTATAGTCTATAAATCTAAAGCAAGTACCGTTGTTGAGGTGTGCCAATGAATTTTCCTTACGAACCCAGTAATTGAATGCTTGAACGTCACAGGAATTTCTATGGAAGGTAGGCTAAATCCGTACTATTTGCAGCATAACGGTAAGACCTTTCGCAATTTAAAAGGACGACCCAATTAAGATACATGCGCTCCGTGGAATGCAGGGCTATTAATATTTCAAAAGAGTCTCGTCCAGAACTCTCCAATCCAATTTTGTATTACATAAACGAAATAATGAAATATTCTATCCAATCTGTCACATGATCACGTATTTAAACAGGACTGAACACAGACGACGACCACGATTCGAGTGCATGGTGGCTGCAGAATTTCATTAGTTTCGTTTCAAAATAAATGAGCATTTCTTGAGACGTGGAGCAAGTAGTATAGTCTGGAATCTTAAGACTCTACAAGGTCGTTAGACGCCGCCGGCGTACAGACCAGTTAATCAGATTTTCAAATACAGAATATAGCCATTACATTGATCTGCGATTTATTCACTAAAATAGAATAAACGAACTGACAGACACGTTCCGAACAAAATTAATCCACCGTGTCAATTTCCAAATATATTACCACAAACTTACTAATACAATTACTTTGAACCCAAAACTTATTTAAAACTTATTATAACCCCGGAATAATTTTTTCGCAAAATTTTTGATTGAATCTCGCGCCCTGCAACATTTTGAATATTTTTCAAAAAGGTTTTAAAACTTTATTTTTTTTTTAAATTCGAAAAAAAATATTTATTTTTGAAAATTTTGAAAAAACGTTATTTTCGTTAAAAAAAATTTGAAGCTTAGTTTTAAATTTTTAAAAATTATTCAATCAAAAATTTTCGCGAAAAAATTATTCCGCGGTTGTAATGAGGTTCTCGATTACACATGTTCAAATTCTCTCATGCCATCCCAGCAAAATCCGTTTTTTAAGTTAATTGGTCATGTTGCCGTTAGTTAGTGAAAGGTCATGTCAAGGTGAGATTACCTATCCTTTTTTAAATCGCAGGGGCTATCCAGGAAACCAAACCCCATAGAAATCCGACAGCGGGTTACCCGGCAGCACCCATTCAAAATGGGGCAATTACTTACGGCCCACCCTGTATAAGCAGGAATCCAGCACCTACGGCTGCATGATATTATCGTACATCCATATGTCGTAAGCCAGAATAACGTATGGAAACTCGTAGTGCAGAACGTTCGACTCTCCAGAATTTAATCAACAAAAGAAATTTGACGTAGAATCTCTTCTTTTAAATTTCAAACTCCGCTGATATTAGGTTTACCGAGTCTCCGATTTTGAATCCACTAGTCCAATTTTATTATCGAACTTCCTAATACAAACTTAATCTAAACTGCTCAGACACAGAATCTGCTGATGCTACAAATTCTAAAAATAAGACTGAAAGTCTAACTTTACTTTAGAATTAGTTTTCCCAGGAAATTTACTATACAATACATCCTAGGGATATATATTTTTATAATTAAGGGCCTAGCCTAACTCCGCTTTCACCTTTTCAATTGGGAGGACTAATGTAAAAGTGGCTACAGGCTACCCAACCGCAACCCCATATAGTTCAACCTCTTAGAACCGAATTCTGATGAGTTGACAGACTTTTTCTACGGACAAAATCTATCTTTATTCGTCCCGGTATGGTAATATCAAACTACACTATGAAGTTTCAACTAAACAATTTCACTTTTGGAAAACTATTTCGAAAGGTATTCATATCGACGACCTTCTCTCGTCTTAAATAACCTTGAGGAAAATATAACAATTATAGTCATTCCACAATTGTTTGTATTTTTCCGCTTTCACTTGTATGCAGATTTCTCACTCAGATCAGTTAAAATAATTTCCTGCTTCATCTATTTATTTGTTTCGCTTTCATACTTATTAAGTTAACATAAACAAGCATTTCATGTTCTCCAAAGCTGAAACCTTGTAAGTAAAGTAATAAATACATTTTCAGGCAGAGCATGAGAATTTTGGATAACCTGCTATAACACTGTCGAGTGAGCTAGTGGGTTAACGTCACGTCCATTACTCGAGCATATTGTGAAACAATTAGTGATTTGTTGTGACATCATTTACTTGTTTTCACTATTTCTAAGTTACTCTTTTTCCTCTACCTTCTCCCACATCTCATAACCTCACTTGAGAGTTCTCTTCATGCTTCAATTGACACAATTTCTAGTAACCTAAATATAGGACTATACATGCAGTCAGCAGGTCTACCAGAATCTTCTCAAATTCTGATATTTTGTAAATACCAGTAAACATGTATTCTCTTTCCAATTATGCCTTAGTTCGATACTTGCTCAACTTCTTTTCGTCGAAAAAAATAATTGCTATACTGCACTAATTGGCATTGTTTCGGAAGAATTCTAGAAAGAGAGTGGATTCTGTCCGAAGGAAAAGTTCATCTTTGACAAATTAATTAACCCCGATTGGAAACAACAAGAGTCGGCTTCTGGCGAGACAGGTTTCAAGGCAGAACTAAGTTAATGATGCTAAAAAGGGTTTCTAAGTGAAGTCAATTTATTTATGTGGGGCTGTAATTAATAACATTTCTTGATAAACAAAATTAGAATAAAATAAATGTGCAGATTTATAAATTTTGCTACAAATATTTGACAGCTGCTCCGAATACGATGTTGTGTTTCGTGCGGATCTGCACGAAAACGAAGATTCGTGTTTAATGATTTCGATTACATATGATATTACTGGATACTGCAAATTATTCACCCGTCACCGAAAAAAACGTACATTTTTCAGTTGACCGTGATCCAAAAAGGGGTAAAAACAATTCACCCAATACCGAGTTTCAATTCAAATCAAAAATCTTTATATAAAAAGATTTATAAATTTTGCTACAAATATTTGACAGCTGCTCCGAATACGATGTTGTGTTTCGTGTGGATCTGCACGAAAACGAAGATTCGTGTTTAATGATTTCGATTACATATGATATTACTGGATACTGCAAATTATTCA
>JAQFYE010003088.1:0-16186 GCA_034694305.1 Protaphorura glebata
CTATCCGATAGAAAACCCCTCAAAACTTTCAACGCTTTGACATTGGCCTTGTTAAAATCATCTGAAATATAATTGATTATAAAAATCAATTTGAATATTTTTGTGTGTTGAACCCACCATAGACACCCGTGCAGAAAATAAATAAAGTAAAGATAAAATAATAATAATAAAAAAACGCATTGACAATTGTTTTCTCGTTACCAAAAAAAAACAAAATTTGTATTTTAACGATAATTTTACTTACTGTAACTCTTCACTAAATTCACTTCCCACACCGGCCAAGTCGGGTCTGGAACAGAGTCTGCAGTCTCCTGAATTTTTTTAAGTCCCCTCGGACGATTTGAAGGAAATGGACAATGTCTCTGATCGAAGGAAATCCAATTGCTCGGAACAACTTCAACTGTCCTATCACTCGGAAATGTCACGACAGAAAATAATTTCAGGTCAACACTAGACATGATTTAGTAAAGTTTAAATAAACTAAAATAGGCAAAAATTCCGAATGAGTTGTGGAAATCAGAATTGCATGAGTGGACAAGATTAAACCACGAATAACACTAAAAATTAGGGGTACCGCGGTCGCGCGGCGTCTCCTCAACCGTATTTCATTGCCTTTGGGGCAACGATACGGCAACAAAACTTCGGTGGATCCTTGCGTTGAGTAATCGTCACCAGTTCGTTACCTCTCGAAAACATTGTTTTAGGTACTTGCACTAGTAGCAACTATCTAGCACCATTTCTGCACACAAAATATGCAACACAAAATGTATCCATTTTTTGGTACCTATTCAGCGATTTTTTGTATGCAACTACATTGGTACCCGCTATTATGTACGGGTTCAGTGCCGAACTGTCGATTTCTATTTCAATGCCAATTTGAAGGTAATGACGAAATGCCAATTTGGTAGATCTTTTCTGGTAGCTATTCCTCGGTTCGAAATCATTGCTCCTCGTCGCCACTTTTACGGAATTTCGTTACGATGTGCACGTCGGGTATGTACCACATGTGGAGAGATTTGGTGATGGATAAAAGGAGTAGAAGGAGAAAGGTAAACTTTCACGCTCAACTTTCTCTTCATTTTGTGGAGAATAAATGGAAGAACAGCTACAGAGTCAGAGCCCAGCCTCTTTCCTAACTACTTCATTCCGTGCAATGGATGGAAAGTCAACTCTTAAAACTTATACTCCGTCTTATGAACATGAATAAATCGTTTGGGGTTCGTTCTCTGATGTTAATTACAGCAACGTACCCAGCAGGTGTTCACGCCAACAGGTAAATCTGTCTGTGGGGTCTTAGCAAAGCACAGCATGGAGTCTCACATGCAAAATTAAATTCATGGTAGACTAGTTTAAATATGGCACAAGCACAGGAATTGTGAACGTGGACGCGGACGGTTCATGCATCTTTAAACTTTCAACGAACCATCGAACAATCAAAGCCTAACTTTACCAGCTACACAACTCTTTAAAAATTAAAACGCAATCATCAGCCTTACTGTGTACTACGAGGTTTTCTCGCTCCCTAGTTATGTCAGGAGTTTGACCTCTTGGAAAGGCATGCCTTCTTATAGTTAAAGTTAAAATTAAGGTTGCTGCATGTTATAGTCATTTCAATCTCTTCGGTTCAAATACACGCTTTATTAGCTGGTTCTTGGCTCCTCGGCCAGAATTGATATCAGCGAGGTGACTCTTCTCCAGAAAAGTTACTCTAGAGGCCCCATCGACCCAGATAATTAAACCAACATATCTGAGGACCAAATACAGTGCGAACACCCAGCTCTACTAAGAATTTCAGATGAAATTCATAGCTAATTATAAAAATAGAGAAACTACAAAAAATTCCACTAATATTTCTGAATTTTCCGAATATTTTCTAGAATATCTGGAATTCTAGCTCTACCTTAAATTTTGCAAAAGCGAACATTAGTTATCACCGAATTCTTCATCAACAATCTGATTTTTTGTAATTAATTTGCCAATTTTGATACATTTGGTGAACTGTATGTCTTGAAAACCATTAGAAACAGCGAAAAAAAGAATTCCTCTGGAAATCCGATAAAATATATCTGAATATCGACTAAATTCCTGTGACTAGGCAAAAGCTGGTGACCTAATCTGATATTGGCATTTGGCTTTGGAAAACCTGACATGGTTTCAACATTTTGGTTTTAGTGACGTGGACGCGGATGTCGAAACTTGGGACTCGGGACTGGGAGACATTCCATTTCTCAAATCCTCCTTTCCATTCTAAAATTTGAAGCCAACGAAGCATTTCGAATGTGACTAGAGTCCCATTTTTGAGGATGATAATAATCATAAGGCGAGTTTCAACAGAGTCTAATTGTTTCCTTTCTTCGTCTTTCTTCTGCCTGACAACCCATTGAAATGTCGACTTAATGATCCATTCTACGACAATAACTTTCCTCTAGCATTAGACGAGGACGTCATAACATCCCCATCCCTCCACCCACTACTTCTTATCATCCTTATCAAGGCTCAAATCCTAAAAATGTATGAATTACTATAAAACTTACTAGACGACGCTTCCTCCATACATGTGCACTTTTTATTCATCCTCATGGGCGAATGTATCGCAATCGCATCAAGCTAGATCCGACAAACGGATATCCTTAAAATAAAGGGTGGTCACATCAACACATCCGAAATGATAAAAAAATTGAGAAGATTGGGCAGCTGGAGAGACAATATTTCTCACAGGCGTAAAAAATTGTGCTGCGCGCAATGTCACTGGAACGCTTGAATCAGATAAACTTAAATTAATTATTTTAGGGTTTTGACAAAATTTTCGTCTACCTTTTGCCAGGACAATCCAAATTTTCAATGCAGGTCTCCTTGTATTTCGTCATTCATTTGCTGCTTGCAAAAATTGGAGTGAACCACCCTGACTGGCAAGAGTTTGCCAAAAATGTGTAGAACGTTTTTATGTGGGATGGCATGGCATTTACGCAAGTCGGTTATGTACATAATCTTCATGTAGGTTTTATCTCTTGGGGAATGGGACGTCTGAGGTTTTATTTTCTATTCTTCCTCTGGTGTGCAGATTTTTTCGCAGTTTCCCACCAAACAAAAATTCGTTTTGATTTGCGCAATGCGGATGCCACTCAATTCAATGGCCTTGACTGAGGATATTATTTATTTGCATCTTATTTGCAGATAGTTGTTTATGAAATGAACCGAGGACAGAGGTTATTGCGTGCCAAAAAAATCGACGCTTGAATATTCATTTGCTGTTTGGCTGAAAACAGAAACTACTTCTTTAATGATATTCCGAGCCAGAACTATTAAACTCGGTACGGGTAATTTGGACGAATTTGGCCGAATAAATGATTTTTTATTGTTGGCAATTTAAACGGTGCCATAAAACTCCTGATTGAGAAAATCTAGACACGTTTATGAGTCTGTTGGAAAAATTTAAAGTATTTATAATTATTCGCTCACAAATACAGCCTGCATTTCTGAACTTGGGAGATTGGCGTTTTAACGTTGTATTGTATATTATTTCTATTATGACAGGGAAACACTCAATTGAACAACAAAAGTTGAATTGTGTAATCGATTGCCACTTCTAAAAATGTGAACCAAGTTGCTTTGCTGAACGTTGACCAGGATCCGATAAAAACTTGGAGAGGACGAGTCGACCTGAGCCAAGTGGAGAAAACTCGGCCATTACGTCCTGTCTGTCGCTTTACGTCGACCAGTACCTCGGCAGATAGTTCAACGACATATGCCGACTGGCGAACGATGAGATAACTTAGGATACCGACGAATACATACATCACTCCGACCATGATTGTCATGAGTGCACCAAGGTGTAATTTAATGAGGGCGTAGTTTATAAAGATGAGCCATCCGCAAATACTCATCAGGCCAACGGGACACAAGAATTTGCCCATGTAAGCATTCATGAGGACAAAAAGGACTTCCAGGCATCTGAAGTGAAGACTCCAGCGATTGTCGTCCGCCTACGTTCCGGATCTCAATCTGTAATTATAAAAGGTATATCCAAATAGGAACTGAACACCTGTCTAAAAAATATAAACAACGGACTGACCTCAGTGCTTTCAACGCCACCACACAGCCAAATATTGGAATGAGTAGTCTGGCAGATATTCCAATAGCACTGCAGGCGTGATGAGCACAGAGATAAAACATTATAAGGATTCCAACGAATCTTCCAGCGACAATTCGAAAATATTGACCTTCGGCATCATGACCTAAGCAAATGGGGACGAATGAGCTGAAAGGATGTGCTTTGCATTGAATGAGAAAGACAATTGGCATTAAGACACATAGAGATGCCAATGTCCCAAGAACTCCAGTCAGGACGAGTTCACAAATCCGGTCAAATTTAGCTGGATTCTCGATTACCCGGTCTTCCCCCATTAGCTTCAGATAACTCATGGACTTGTTGTCGAATTCCAAACTAACATCAGCAAACACGGCTTGATTTATCAGTACACCTGTTCCAAAACATGTAATGATGAGACAAAGAAATCGCCAGAAATCCGTCAAGTTGTCCACTTTGAGATTTTGCCAATCTTTTGCAATCATCACAGCTTGAATTAGTGTTGTTGCAAGAGTGGCGCCTACCGAGAGATACCAGAACAACCATCGCCATCTTCCTTGAACCAGGACGAACCGATGGGTCTCCTTGTTCATAGTGAAGGGTGTCCCGATCCAGGTCGTTATTCTGTTGTAGAGGTGAAGAATGCGTAAAGTTCTGGGGAACATTGAAACCATTTCATTCCCACGTGATACAGAACGACTTTTTTTCAGGAATTTGTCTTTTTCCAATGACGAAATGTGATTTTCAACTTCCATGCTGTTCTGGAAGTATTATAATGATTTCGGCATTGACACCGCAGCTTAAACGTGTCCGGTCTGATGGGAAATTTGTCTCCCCTTCATTGGGTTGAGTGGAGCTCTTGAGGCTTAGGTCTCGTCTGGTGCCTGGGCTTCCGCACTCTGACTGGTTGGGTTAGTTTGTCTATGTGAGTCTCACCCTAGGCGACCTCTGTCCGCGTTAGTCCGCGAGGACTCGAAGGCTCTGCTAAGTAGACATTCTAGATGTCCTATCTCCGACACTACTCGACGGATGGGAACTCAGTGATGACCTGTACAAAAATTAACGCGGCACCCTTGGCAATTCCTCTACAATGCAGAACTGAAAGGGCGATGCCTCCTGCGATGTTCCTTTTCGTTTTTTCCTTTAAAAAGAAGCTCAATATGGAATAGATTTCACAATGCTTTTAAAAAAAGAAGGCTATATTCTGCAACACGTCAAATTTGACGTCCAATCACATGAAGAATGAATTGAAGACTGCTGTCGGTACCGAAAATAATATAGTGTCTCATAAAAATTGACTTTCCAACGACCGAAATTAAATATTTCGCGTTCGACGGCGGTTAAATTTACACCACTGAAATAACGTACATCGTAGTTTGCAGAGCTATTAATCTGAATATCAGCATGAATATTTTATCTGCTTGGACAAAGTCGGGAAATATTTTAAAATTCGTCCATACATTACATCCGTTATCCAATCTTCGCTATTTTCTAGGACGAAGGAAACAAAATACTAATTTTAATAGCTATCAAAGGATATATATTATTTTAACAACCAGCCTGCAAAAACAAGTACACCTACCTTTAACCTACTATTACAGAAAAGTTTGGGACGAACAACCGTCTCCGTAAGATTCAGAAAATAAATAATATTTTAAGTCCGAATGAAATGTCATAAGAATATTATTCCAATCAAACCAGAACACCCTCACTCAGTCAGATGCGTCATGTTTTATTGACATCCGGCGCAATTGAAAAAAAAGCGTCAAATTATAATTTGTATCCACAATGTTCTTTGGAAATTGCATTCAATTTCTACTCCTACGGACTAATATGCAATATGCAATGCAGTGGTCCAATTGCAATTCTTTTGAATCCTGGAGTAGCCCATCCATCCATACGTGTCCATTTATTTGCCTTGCCACGTGGATGTTACGTACTTCATTTCCGCATCACTGGAACCTGGACCTTTGAAGAAAGAAAAGAAAGGAATACATCGTCAATTGGAATTCTAAAATGCTATTCCTACTATTTCAAGATTCTTTAGAAATCACTCTCTCGTGGTAAAAGAAAACACGGGCCTTTTCTCCCTAGAGTTTCAGTTTGTTGCACTCACTCTTTTCACTTCCTTTTGTCCCGAAAACTTGGTTCCTTTTTAATTCAGAACTTCAAAAGACTGATATTTTTATCTCCATTCAGAGATCTGAGAAAGAAGTATGTAAAAGGAGCAACTTGAAACATTGCACTGCACTGCGCTGGGGCGTTCCACAGCTATACACATGGTCGTAACCATGCAAATTTTGAATCCCTACTTCCCAGCTGTTAAAACACTGACTTGAGTTCAACATTTTATTACAAAGAAGGAAAGATTATTTTTACTACCTCGCTTATACCATTATCTTTCTTACCATAGTGGTATAGGCAGCCTCTTATCATTTCGTGATGTGCAATATATTTTTGGCTCCTTCAAAGGGGTTTCTATCCAATGGAGTTTTTTCTAGTAATACAAGTGATTAACCAGGCCATTCGGAGAAAAACACCTCACAGTCATTCGCTCTTTACTGCGTTTTAGATATGTTGTAGCCCTTGACCTCCTGAATAACTTTTGTGAAGGCCATACCCCAAGAAGTTCCACCGTTTTGCCGCTAGAAATTTAAATACACCTTGTGATTTCAGGAATGCGACATTGATTTATATGACGTCACAAAGTGTATTTGGCCTCTGTATTCCTAGCGGTCAAACGGAGCAGTATTTAGGGGTAGAACCTTCACAAAAGTTGTTCAGGAGGTCAATGGCTACAACATATCGAAAATGCGGCGATATCCGGCAGCCAATAAATTTTCTGCCATAAGGACTTACGGTATTATATTGCTTGGTGGCCCAAATAAACTATGCGACATCACGAATGCAACATGGATTTGTATGCCGTCACAAAGTGTATTTGGCCTCTGTATTCCTAGTGGTCAAACGGAGCAGTATTAATGGGTACCTTCACAAAAGTTGTTCAGAAGGTCAAGGGCTACAAAATATCAAAAATACAGCGAAATCCACCATTCTATTAATTATGTGCCATAAGGAATGTGCGGTATTTTGCGAAGTGATCCACGTTCTGTTGTCAGTAATCCAATTGGAGCAAATTTGGAAGACAGACATTGAATGCCATTAAAATAAATTATATATGATCTATCGAAGTCGAGTCAGAGTTAACAAACTACATCGGATTAAAAGGTACACAGACGCACTGCACTACGCACTTTGTGATTACCCTTTTATCAGGAAACCACTTAGATGATGGGACCACCCGTTCTCCCTAAAAACTTTTCTCTCCAAGAAATCAAACTAATGGGGGAGTGTGTAACATGAGGATTGACAACTTTACCATTGCATTAAAAACTCGTCAAATTTTATGAGTCCACCAGACTAGGAAATAAGTAAGTAAAGTAAAGAAGTTTGAGAGTCGAAATCGAATCTTATAGACTTCCGACTTCCCGTAGTTCTCTCCTAACTGGATAAGTGCAGAAAAGAAACCTCTGATTCCCAAGCATTTTCGTCCCTCCGATAAGTTTAAGTTCAGTTATGATTCACTTTCAGTCGTCTTCGTCCAGACCCTCAAGATATCAACCAAACTTGGATGAAGAAGAACCAAGATTGGTATGTAATGACATTAGGATGGATGGATTTCAACGAACAATTCAACAAGGGAACCGTTTTTACCATAAAAATTTGACCAGGCCATGCAAATTCCTTACGGCAAAAGTAATCTGTTGGATTCTACTGCATTCTTTTTATGTTGTAACCACCAGAACAACTTTTGTGAAAGTTCTACCCTGATAAGACTAACCGTTTGGGCACTAGAAATACGTAGGTCAAAACTTGTAAAAATCTGTGACGCATTAAAACACTTCACAAAGTGTGTGTATTCGGTCTTCGTATTTCTAACTGAGAAACGGTCAATTTTTTGAGGGCATGACCTTCACAAAAGATGTTCCCGTCGGTCAATGGCTACAACATATCAAAAATACAGGCATATCCAGTATCCTACGTTTCGGAGTAAGGACTGTCCGGTGCTTTTTTTTTATTTACCGATAAATCCAAAGTTGTACCATTCAGGGTGGCTGATTTGAACTCACAGGTTAAATCGTTACCTTGTAAGATGATGCCTTCGTCTGTAACCGCACGCCGCTCTAGACAAAAAAACTTCGGTGGAAATGTGACCCTCACATAGGACGTTGGATTAATGCGAAGAAGAATTTCGGGGCTAAATTCATTTTGTCAGAGTGAAAGTGAAATCATCCGACCCGAACTCCATGTATGCTACTCTATGTTTCATTTCAGAGTTGAGAGAAAAGAAAAGTGATTAAATTTTGACAGTTTTTTTTAGAACATTTTATTTGTGTGGCTTGTGCCAAAAGGCCTAGGCCTAGCAAGGATTACATTGTCACGAGAGTACTTTGGTGCCTAGGCTTACCTTCCTCAGGCTATATTTCAGGTGACCACCATTTACTTAGGCAATTTAATATCTAGTGCAGTAAATTTTAGTTAAATCACCTATCTGGTGAGATCAGTTTAAAAAAAATTGAAATATTTTTTTCCCGTGGAAGACGGGAAGCGGTCTCAGCGGTATTGCCCCGTCGATATGCACAAACAATAGAATGGCTTCTCATTTATCGAAATTTGGTTATATCGAACCAATTTCCGTGTATTTTGATATTCAGACAATGTAGTCTGTATAATGTATGTTATGCCATCAATGTTTTTTAGAGTTGTGTTTTGAGACGCTTCAGCAAAAACATAATAAGAGATTGAGTGAAAGTGAGCTGGGCTAGCGTTGGCTTCGTAGAAGTCTCTTTTCCTCAGTTTCTGTTCAGAAGACATGTGAGTGAGTGTGGCAGTCTGTGTGTATTTTTTGGGTTGTCGTCATGATTGATTCTTTCTCTTGAGAAGAAAAAAAAAGAAGACGAACGTAGACTTTCCCTTCAAGAATCCATAAAGAGATGAAGATGAGATGAGAGCCTTTCCTTTCTCCCCTCTTCTTTTTTTCATCTCTGTTTGAGCTGAAAATTGGGAAATGAACGAGAAAAAGAAGAAAAGGAGAGTAACATCCGTACATGGAGAAAACCATGCAATTCCGTTTACATACATAGTATTCACGTAGACGTGTACTTTTGTACTTTTGAGCGTTGGAAGCAGATGTGAATGTGGAAAAGGAAATTCCTTTAGTTATGAACGCGTGAATTCAAAGAAGGACAAAAGCAAAAGGACCAAAGACGTAATTCAGTCCCGGAAACTCTTCTCTATCTTTATTACCGGAGGAATTTGTCTCTCCATAGTTTTGTGTCAGAATTAGAGTTGCACTTTGTACAGGTATTAAAAGTACATCTGGCTTTTATCCCACTATCCACTCATCTCATCTTGAAAGTCAGGGTTTCTCCATCTAACGGGAAAATCTCAGACTAAGCTGGGCGTTTTTCAACTTTCTCCATGCGAAACTTTCTCCAAAGCAGAATATCCACATGATTTGACACGTTGAGTGCATTTCCTGTAATTATTTGTTTTCTTTCCATTTGGCCTAAGGGAGGTATTTAAATTGTGGATAAACCTATTTAAAACACAGCAAATTTTATTTCTGGAGACGGTTTCCAAATCGGAATCTATTCGATACCCTTGGAAATAATGCTAGTGTGTCAGGGTCTCCTTGCGCGTAACTTATTCGGACAATTTAGTAAACGGCGAAATGTTATCTCGACGATTTCAATAAATCGAGCCATTTCTCTTGTCGAAATGCAGCTAAAATCAAGTCACACGGCCAAGCCGAACAGACGAATGGAGAAGAACAAATAAATATTGTCAATGTGAGCATTCACTGACTGGACTTTAGCTTTAAGGGTATTCTCCATGATAACCGTTAAATTATACAGACCTATATTTGGATTCGTTGAGCCCGTTGACTGGCCAGAGTGGCAGCTAACTGTCATCGTATTTAAGGAAAGAAAGACAGGACCAGACGTATTTAACAAGGAAACCATTTGTTATGTAAAACTCAAATCCGGCTAGCTAAAACGTTCAGACATTTCATTAGTCATTTCAAGTGTCCTGGTCACGAATATGAAGATGTTGGACTTTTCTGAGTAGAACCTTCACAAAAGTTGTTCAGATGGACAAGGGCTACAATCTATCACCCACCCACGTGCCGACTTCTTGCCGTAGGGACTGTGCGGTGCTCTTGGTTACGAATGTGGTGAGGCATTTGACCTTTCTGGTTACAGGTACGGTTACAGTAGTTACCTTGTGTTTTCTAGAGATGTGGTACTCGTACTCGTACAGTTGTAGAAGTACGACATAAACACAAATACCCATCACCATTTGAAAGGAAAATACAAGCAATTCCATTCCATTCCGTCACATTCGTAACATGAATGTCAGAGCCAACTCTTTTCCTCCTCATTTTATTCTAGAAATGGAAGGGTGGAAGTGGAAAGTGAGCGTGGAAAGCAAAGTAAAAATTATCCTCCTTTCTTTCAAACAACTCAAGTCCACTTGACGTCCATTTCGTTTCCCACTTTAACAAACAAAATGGAACGTCACATTGAGTTCAAAAGAAAAAATATCCTAATGGTCACTTGCCCCTGCCCCATAGTAAGTTCAAGGAAAAGTCCAAAGTTTAGGGAACAAAGAACCAAATCGGGAGCTGTAGTCAAAATTTATTAGTCAACGTCTTCTTGTTTCCTTATTACGAGCATGTTTATTAGTATGTGCATTGATTGTCTTACATTTTGGAATCATTTGCGAGATATCAAAATATAATACTCAAGGACGGGGCACAAGCCTTAAGGAAAAAGTTGGAATTCCGTCGACTTTTGACGTGTTGTAGGCCTTCTGATCCTGAACAACTTTTGTGAAGGTCCTACTCCCAAAAGTCTGACCGTTTGGCCACTAAAAATACATAGCTGGGCTTATGTTGGGTCGTAGAGTGCCTATCACTTTCACTTACACTCGCTTTCACCTTACATACCCAGCAGTGTATTTTAGCGGCCAAACGGTTAGACTTTGGGGTAGGATCTTCAAAAAAGTTGTTCAGGATCGAACATACCAAAAACCGATGGAATTCCATCGGCGTACTTACTTCCAGGTGGTTTGTGCCCCTCCTTTACATTCTTTAATATTTTTATTATTTTCGACTAGGTCCAGGAAGTACACCTAGTGGTAGAAGAGTACTTCAATTGGAAGTAACCGCTACTTATACATTATCTACCCGGAGGGCTGTACCATCACTGCCTGAACAATTTCTAGTATCTGAGAGTTCAGAAACCAAAACTGGGATGGCCTCTTTGAAAATTAATGTCGTATGAACACATGGTATAAATGACGACATCGGTTGGATGGAAGATAATCTGGTTGAAAGTAGATCTTGAGATGAAATCTTAGGAAGTGAATGTCTTGTCTGTCGTCCTTCTTGTCTCTTGAGATTTTGGTGTTGATTGCTCTCCGTCTCTGTCCTCCGCTCAAGTGTCATTTGCAAAATCGTCCATTTAGTCTAACTATGGGTTTGACTCAACTCACATTTGAAAATTTGCAAACATTTGTCTCAAAGTGTAGAGAGGGTCTCGTTTTATGAGTCTTCCATTCATTTTGGATTATGATCTTGGGAGTGGATGGAATGAGGAGTAGGAGTAGTCCGTTTTTGCTGAAAGAAAGAGAAATAGGAATGAGATGATGACATGGACTCGTCTTTCATCACATAAATGTATAATGGCCACCCATAACGCTTAAATGCCTTTCCCTTCTAACAGAACATGAACAAAACCTGGTTTCACAAGGGAATCGACCTACGGGTCCCCGTTTACTCAATGGTGAAGCATTTGGAGGAAATAATCTGCAATAAATCAACTTCCGGTGGAAATCAACTTACTCTATACCCATCTTCATACCCAAAAATGCTTTAAAATATAGCAAAAATGATGGCGTCTGTCGATATTTTGACAAAAATTCGTTTCCGCGTGTTTTAGTCAATAAACCGTTCAAAATCAGACTTTTAACTGTCTTCTCCTACTATTTGACATAACCGCTCGTCACCGCCGCTACTCGCTACGGATTTTTAAAACACAATAGTTCTCTAAACCCTTTTTTGGATTTCCTAATTTTAGTCCGACTCACCCTCGTTGAGCTTTAAGGGGGTAGAAAAAGGATATGGACCACCCTGTACAAACAACCTCACATTGGACTCTGGTAATTAGGTGCCATTATCAAGAACCACAAGATTAGTACTATAAACGTACAGGGCGTTCCCAAAAAAGTGTAAGACTTTTTTATATTTTCTTGGCGCAGTTACAAGAATTTATGTTATAATCGGATTCAGATTTAGAATTGTTTAAAAATATTTTATCAAAGACAGGAACACTTAGCAATGTCAACGATTGCCTTTTGGTCAGTAAGTTTTCTACGAGTATCAGCTAATAAACCTGATTATCGTTTTATAATACAATTACTCGCGTCAATTAAAAATCTTGACTTGACTGTAGCATGTATTCCTGTTACTACGATAAAAAATAAACACAGTCCTAACCTTTTTCCGGAACACCTGTACAGAAACTAGACTCAGCATTGCGGAAAGAAACATCTTGCATTCAATATTTTGAAAAGAATTGTAAACTAATCGTACGAGACAATTACCTAGCCGCAGCCCTCAACTGATAGAATTCGAAAGAATTGTGATGCGGAAAGTGACAGTTCTCATTATCTCGGGACATATCACTTAAAATGAGTGAAAATGAAATTGACACCTTGACAGTGTCCCTCGTGCGTTCTTGTGCATCAGGTCTGTCTTAATGTATTTGAGCGAAGGGTATTCAGCAAAATTCCAGAGAAAGAATAATGAATAGAGTTTAAAGGAAAAGGAGGTTAGACTGGTGTGAAGAAAGTTGACTAAATGTCTCTACAGTCCAAACGACGTCATTCCTTCTTCAGTTCCTTCATATTTAATATTTAGCTCTCCGTTTATTCCCCAACTTTTCACCTTGGATTTAGGCTAGGTCTGGAATGGGGTCGCTCTTAATTCATTAACAAGGATCATCTTAAATCCAGTACAACGACTTTCAGGAATTAGAAAATCCAAATTCCTTTTTAAGATTCAAAGAATTAATTCCGTTGCTAATTTTTGTTTTTTGGTAAAGAATTCGAGAGGACAAGGAGACCTTGTCCTTCAAGTAATGGCTGGATTCAAATTCGGATGAATAATTTTGACATCTGCTTTTCCATGCACGAACGGTTGAAGACAATCCAGGCAATTCAGACAAAATTTCAACCGTCGTCAGAAGTAATATTTGGTTTGAACTCATTCAGTCGTACAATTTAATGCTACAAAATGTAAACGGTAAGAGGAAATGAGTTATGACGTGTTCTATACACAAAAAATATTCAAATATATTTCTGTGTTTTTCTTGCATCTTGCATGAATTTAGTTCTCGGGCGAGGATGAAATATTTGGTACTTCACACAAGACTTGTTTTCATGCTTGAAGTCCATACCACTATTCCAGGGGTTCAGAAGCGAAAATAAATTGTACGTATAGACAAAGTGCCGTCTTTTGTCAATGGTCTGAAGCAAATTAAAAAGCCAATGTTAAAACCGGTTTCTTGAACTGCAATAAATTAGTACAATTCAGAAGTAAAGAGATAATTCTCAGAATTTTGCGTACTTGATTTGCTATTTATACAATTTATTTTGTGAATAGACTGGTTTTTCTTGTAAAAAGTTAGAAGTAATTTGACAACTTCCCTACTGGGTAAGCTCATACTGTCCAACCAACAAAGTGAAGGAGGATTTCTCAAAATATGAGTCTCGCAGAAATTTGTTTGATTATTCCTGTAGCAATTTGAAAGTTTTAACCAAACGAGGAATGCTTAGTCATGGTGTCATTGAGCCACTGACGTCATCGTCTACGATATTACGTAAATTATATGGTTTCAGCAGTGTAGTTGGCACCAATTTTAAAATAACAAATCGATTTTGGTTGTCTATAGACTAGTCGTTCAAAACAAGGATGACCAAAAATTTGGAAGTGGTGACAAAAGTCAGTTTCAGGTGGATTGGTTTAAACCAGTTCTTTATTGGACTCTTGGATTTACGCATGGAATCTGGTGGGCACAGATGTTTAGAACATTACAAGAAAACTTGATTTAAACAAACAACGCTGATGAACCCTAACATGATAAGAATTTTAGGAAGGGTTTTTATAGACTGATATGACCTGAGTACAACAACTGACAATGGAACGTTTCGAACTGTAACACTCGGAAAAATTTGAAACTCGGTGAACTGGTCAATTAAAATATGCAGATTTTGAAAATCATATTAACTCGGGCTGAGATTGCAGTTCCAATCCGCCCGCCTGGGTCAAAATCCGAAACCCCGTGCCCTCTAACGTATAGGAAAACAAGAGGGGGACGGGGAACTACGCCGGTGCCGGTTTCTCTATACGTTAAAAGTGGTATGGTGCGGTAGCTCCCTCTCTTATTTTCCTATACATTAGAAGGCATGGGGTTTTGGGCTATGACCCCGCCGGGTGGGTTGTAACTGCAATCTCAGCACGAGCTATTGTGATTTTTGAAATCAGCATATTCTAACTGACTACTCCACCAAATTTTAGAATTTTCCGAGTGTTACAGTTCAAAAGGTTCCATTGTGAGCATCAATTGAAATACAATGTATAATATCCACTACTTTGAGTACTGCCTCTGCTGCATGACCTTAATTTTCACCTCAGGCACTCCCCAGGTCATGCTAGACAATATCTATTTCCAGATCTAACCCATGCGAGTACCATTTCTCCGTCCGGTTTGGTGTGAAGGTCATAATAGCTCAACAGTGTGTTCCATAATCCATGTAGTTGACCTTTGGATTGACATTATTAATAGATATACTCACTCTGGAATGAAATTCTCTACAAAACTTATCTCTCACTGTTCTTTTGCAACCGATCCCCAACAACCGGTTGTAATTTTATGACAGAAATAAAAACAATCAGGTTTCATGAGACGGTTCTCTGTATAGGAGCGCTCGTAAGTAGTCAAAACTGATACTAAGAGAACTTTCATTTGCTTGGGTGCCCACCTGTCTAAATTCCAATGCTAGGCACAAATTCTATCGAGAGTTAAATTTATTAACCGTTTTCATGTGTACGGTGGAGGTCAAGCGCATATGTATTTGAGTTACCTCCAAGAAAACTGATGATATCTCACCAGCAGGCGTTCTAATGAACCTCGTGAAACTTTCTCGATTAAAATGTTATGAACTACCCTGTAGTTCGTTTACCTTTTGTTGATCAGAAAACTTGTAAATAAATAGTTCTGACGCCAAAGAATCAGGTTTGACGTAAATTAGGAATGAGATAAAGAAACAAATTCCGGGATTAAAGGCAACGGTGCGTTTATAAAGGTTACTACAGTTCGCTGTAAGTTTTTCAGTGTTAGGTTGTGAGCATTTTTATTCCGAAGAAAACAACAAAAATACAGAAATCCACAGACTTCATAAAATGGGTTCTAATTCTAATGATGAGAAAATTCCAATAATTGATTTTTCTAAAATAAATGGGCCATTTGGGTCTGAGAAAAGAGAAGAAATTGTTAGAGTATCAGAAGAATTAGGGAGTGCCATGAGTGGAATTGGATTCGCTTATTTGAACAATCATGGAGTCAGCATGGAGAAAGTGAGCTAATCCACATTATTGTATTATAAATAAAAACCAATTATTTTGTTTTCTTAAACAGCTGGAGAAAATTCAGAAAATCGCAAAGAAATTTTTTGAACTTCCCCGTGACGTAAAAATGAAATACAAGAAAACAAATGCTGGGAAGAGTTGGCACGGATATTCTGGGCCTGGTGATGAATCGTAAGTTACTCACTATAAATAGCTCAACATTTAAAATTAGTAAGGGTAGTACATTTAAAAAAAATAAAATTTCAAAATTCAGAGATATTTGAAAGACGATAGTGTTGATTGGTACCATCAAGAAGACTGGACTGTACAGGGCAACTCCACGTTGTTTGTTGTTTGGCCTCTCGGCCTAACCGGGTGGGTCCGTCTCTGTAGAGGGCATTGGA